>JAVSBS010026102.1:115378-211127 GCA_033124195.1 Coracias cyanogaster | reverse complement strand
TACAGAATTATCTTAAGTGTGTTTAAGATACTGGTTCCTGACCATCCCTTGAAAGAAGGTATTTAATAACACTAATACATTTTTACGGGTATGGCTATACATTGGAATAACAATTTTTCTCCAGTGAAGGACAAAATTTGTCTTTGGTGGCCATGTTCATAGCATCTACTCAACATTTCAACTCTCAAGTGTTACAGTACTTAAGTACAGGTTCTGTAGAGAACAATACTTATAGTATCAGATACATGTCATGATGTCTCAAAAGGTAAATTTTAAAAGCAGGCAAAAAAGAAAAGAAATTATAACCCTGTAAATAAAGGGCAACTTTGTAATAGAAATTCTAACTTGCTGTAAAAATGAACGAATTGTAAAAAATAAGACTCTGAAGTTATTATTTTAATAGTTGACAGGGTTGAAAGAGTTGGGTCTTTTTTTATCCATTACCTTTTTTTTTTTTTGAAATTAAATAGTTACTGATGGACTCTATTGCCAATTGTGTCCCTGCCCCGTACTCCTTCTGAGCTACTAAACAAACTGATTGGTATGAGTCTCCCCTGGTTAATTTTCTTCTGTAATGGTGGCAACTTGCAGCTGAGGCCATATGATGTTACAAAATTATTTATGCAATGTTAGCCACTTTTTGGACTCCATATCCATTTTTTTCCCAGAGAATGCAAATGAGGGAGAAAACTATGTTAGCTGGGGACAAAGTCCCAGGTCTCAGGCACTTCTCGCAACCATGCCAACCATTAATGTTTTGGTTTGTTGAGGTAATGGATTCCTATGAAATATTCAGCTTTCTAACAAAGTTATTAAATGGTGGAAGACTACAATAACAGCTGTATTTTCTTCCCTTCTTATCTGAAGTTCAAACTAAAAATTGAGACTTATTTAGAAACACATTATTTTAATCATTATTTCTCTGGTATAGCTCAACCCATTTCACCTTCTATTTCTGGAGATAAAAATTGGTTTAGATCCTAGCAGCTGATAAGGTACTCATTTGACGTCCGTTTAAACTATATTGTTTGCCTCAGACACACTGCACATGTTTCTTCCTTTTTATCTGACGTGAAATGTTCCTCTATTACAAACCTGAAGCGATGCTTATAGTAATTTACTGGGAGTACTATAATGTATTATCAGGAAGAACTGTACCTTTGAAAAAGTTTAAAAGTTAAGTATATTTAATGATGCCTAACATATTTTATTGGCTGTGTTTAACAAAAGGCACTAGGCTGCAGTTGTTTTTGACAAGCATGAAAACATCACAGCATGAGACTGCAAAAGGAATTATGTAGAGAAATTACAAGTGATCCATCTCTCAATGAATTATCCACCTCAATAGCCTGCAGAACTCAGCTACCAATTAACACCTACTTTATTACATGTTGGGATGTACTTAATAACTTTCATGTGTTTATGCACTATTACCTTGACTGATGCCTCTTGTACAATTAGGCATAATTGGCATATCAATATGCAAAAGTTAAAAGGATTAACCCTCTTAAAACTAATGAGCATTTCTGTATCCAGCTGCTAAATGAGACAAAATTAGCATTTTTCACTTTTGGGCAGGATTTTATCATGCAGTTTCTCATTGTTGATATTACCTTGTTACATAACTTCAGTTTTGGGGATAGTATGCTGGACTGTTACAGAGCAAGGGCTCTAAAAAGTTAAATTAGACATAAATATTTACCGCCGCATTCCAATAACCGTAGCAGGTACAATATATGTTCATTGGTTGAGAGCTGAGAAGTTGTTTTGTGTTACATTGTTTAGTAGCTAATTATATAAAAGTGGAATTTTTACTGAGTATATGTCATTTTACCAAGCAAACTTGGCTCCAACATAATAGATTGAAAGCTTGCCATGCTACTAATTTCCTTTCTATTTCAACTCTTTTCATCTCTTTTTGCCATGCAGAATTTTCTGACTAGATACTGACAGACTGAAAGTGTTTTGGCGTATTTACTTAAATAAGCCTCTTAAAGTTGTTTGCTAACGCCCAAACTAAAAGAAAAATTCCCAGCGATACAAACATTTTCAAATCTGTGCTTTAAATGCAGTGAGATTCAAGGTAAAGGACCAGTGAAATATCATCAGCATGTATCAATTGCGTGCTGGCATTTCTGAACCTGTGCATGTGACTTGTGAAGGACTTTGGGGAATATAATGGAGAACAGTAGTCCCTGTTCGTCCAAGTGTCTTGAAAAAGCAGGGTCTGACCAATGTACACAAACACATATATATGTATATGTATACATTTAATAATCTTGTTTTAAAATTCATTGTGCTCTTTTCCAGTGCACTTATATACACATTTAAAAGCACACAGATCCCTGCTAAAAGATGCACTTTACTAGTATGTTAAGCAAAGCTAATTATTTTGTCCTAGAAGATGAACAGGATTTATCCTGATTTTTCTATTTAGAAATTTTCTGTTGTCAACAGCCTGTCATTGTTTAGACGTTGGATATAATCTGCAAGGTATCCACTGTTTATGCTTATTTTCTATTTTACATTGGCTGAATATTTTTGTTGCATCGTCATAGAGACTTTTCTCTTTAAAAACTAGAAGTAGCTGAATAAGAGACTCCCTATTACTCTTTCACCACCCATATTCAGTGTGTGCATTATACTTTATGTTCTATTAATAGATGGGCCAAATCCTTTTTGCTCAACTTATGCAAAACCTACTGACTTCACTGGATTAAGGCAATCATATTTGGCACATTTTGTCCAATGTATAGAAATACTTATTTCTAAAACATATTTGGAAAAAAAATTAACACTCCAGAAAATAATGGGCAAAAACAAGGCACAAAACTAGAATGAAAACTGGTGATTTATAAAGAAGAAAATACATAATTTTCTCCAAGGGATTTCTTGTATTCTCAAGCATTTTTTGTGATGCTTGTAAGCACACCTGGGGCCATACTTTTGGAGGTAGACAGATTATTTTCTATAGTACAACAAAGAGGGATATACATCATACATCAGTAGGAC
Source organism: Coracias cyanogaster (assembly GCA_033124195.1). Taxonomy (NCBI): domain Eukaryota; kingdom Metazoa; phylum Chordata; class Aves; order Coraciiformes; family Coraciidae; genus Coracias; species Coracias cyanogaster. The sequence continues at coordinate 208,115 of JAVSBS010026102.1, read as the reverse complement.
CATATGCACTTGTGCATTTTATAGTAGTGAAGATGTAAATGTGGAAGGCATAAGATAAGTGATGCAAAAGCTATATGTAGATTCTTGGGAGTTTGCGTTTTTTATTTCAATGGAAATGTTTGGGCTTTGTGCAACGGTTGGAATTGATACTAATGTAGAGTTTAAAGAGCGCAAATCATGAAGCTGGACACAGACTGTGGTAAGCAAGGGCTCTTTCTGTGCTTAATGTTAGTGGCTGAACCAGCAATGTAAATGAATATTTGCTATTTTCATCTGTTAAACCCCAGGGAAGTGCATTTCGCTTCATTCAGAACAACTTCAAACAATGAAATGTCTTTCTTTATTGGTGTCTTTATAAAGAATTAGAACCTATTTAGACATTCCAAAATGTTAATGTATTAGAGCTTTTTCTGATTAGGTTAAACAAACTGGTAGGTTTATTCATCTCTCTAATATATTATCAGGGAAAGGGAAGTATTCTTCTTTTGTTTCTTACTCCTGCGATCATAGAACACTTGCCAAAGTTATGGCTAGCCAAAAAGACAGAAATAAAATTGCTAAAAATATAAGCCTTCTGTTTAGCAGAGTTTTTGAGCCATATTTTGAAATTGCAGGGCTTGTACATGTTTACTTCAAATCAAGCTTATAGTCAAGTTTGAGGCTTGCTTTGTATAGATTGTCCTGAAGTAGATCCTGATATTTAATTAAAATGACACTAAATCACATTGAATTGATAAGACTTGGCATCTCAAACAAAGGTAATTGCCCGTATTGGTTTTGTACAAAAATAGAGCTGCTTGGAAAATGTGCAGCCAACACAGACTGTCAACTCCATTTATAGATCAATATGTGAAAACCATTGATCAGGCAGGCATGTGTAACAGTAACACTTTGCATTTATTTGTTGTTTTTGTACCATGTTAAGTCTTACAGGATTATCGGCTTCCAAAATATTTTGACTTTCTTGTAAATATTTTATCTGTTTAATGTTAATTACAAGACAGTCCCCAGCCCTGGTTTAGAGTATTTTCACTTTCATTGCTATGGGTAGTTTTAGCTGAAAATGGATTATTTCAATCTCTGAGAGATCATCAGAGCTTCTTTCATAGCATAGTTTATTTAGGGAAAGTTTTTGAGGATTCCTTTTTTTCCTTCCCCCAGTTCACTTTTTTCCTGGAGGAAAAAACAAGTCTTGGCAAAATATTTCTAAAAGCAGAAAACCTTCTCCTGACATAGTTGAGGTGGAAGGGGAAAAATATTCTCTTTATTGTGTTCTAACAATGACTTCCCAGGCTTTATTCTCTGCAAATTTTATCATCATATGCTAGTCCATTACAGGTGCATCTACTTTTTTCACTGTAAGGAAATAGCTGTGTCCACTTCAAGGTGTTAAACAAATCGTATAATAGTATGTAGAAAAATATATGAAGCTCCCATAACAAGTGTGGTAATTGTTAATAAATGTGATCTTGCACCTTGCTCACACCAAATATTCCACGGTAGGCATGAAAGCAGTGAGTCTATAAATACAGTTCAGTTTTACTTCTTGAACATGTATATTGTAAAAAAAAAAACAACAAAATTTCTCTTAACATTAGCCATTCTCCTTTCTAGTGCAGGAAGATGAGAAATGAAGGGTGTCATACGTCCCCTTAGTGTATTCAAACTGGTTTTGTGATTTCAAAACCTAAATCTGCTCCCTGGTGTGTGTCATGCTTGCAGAGTGACTCATTTGGCCCTTGACTCCAGGTTTTCAGCCATTTCACATGCGTGTCCCTTGCTCCCTGTCTGAGGAATTGCTCAGGTTCTGGGGCAGAGGCCCTCAGCCTGCACTGGGTACTGCTCCCCGGTGCACCCTTATGTGCTCAGCTATGTCCTACACACCATAAACTCCTTTGACTTAGCGGCTGAAAGCAGAATACTAATGCTTTAGAATATTTTAGGGTTCACTTTACCTCCGATAAGCAATTTTTCTCAACAGAGCAATGCAAGCTGTCTCCTAACCCTTTTTCAGGGTCAACATTTTGTGGGCAGGCATATTTTCACACAGAACCAGCCTTTTGTTTTTCTGAATAATTTTTTTCCCCTCTTTGTTCTTATGTATGCCCTGTGAGAAGGTATTGTTTATTTTATATTTGTACTATAGCACTTCAACTGAAATAATCTTGGCTAAAGAAGTTCTTAATTTTAAACTCCTCATTTATTTCTCTCCCAAACATTTTCACTGTACCATTTCAGCTGCGTAGCTTGATAGGCAGCATCATAATGAGATCATAGAAAAAAGAAATAACCAGCACCTATTTATTCTTAAAAGCAAGGATGAATTCATTTCAGCTCTATTAAGGGAATGGTGAATGTAACTGGTTTCACTTCCTTGTTAAACCAAACTGAAGTTCAGACAAGATATTATATGAGTCGGAATTGCTGAATTTGACTTTCACTCAGTGTGACAGAAGGGTAGAAAAAAGGTTCAAAAACCTCCAGGTTTTTTTTTTTTCTTTTTTTTTTTTTTCAATCTTACATTATCTCATGCTGTGAAAATCTTTACTCTATTTACCAAGCACAAATTAGTCTTGCCAAAGGTTCTGAAAGTTTGCTACTTTAGCTTAGATCCTAAAACTTCAAAGAGAGATACAACTCTACAAATTAGTGTATGTGCTCTGCCATGGCTATTTTAACTTGAACTTAACTAAATTCATTTATAATTTAGTACTGATTGAACACTGCCATAAATGTACATGGGATACATTTTTTAAAGTTAGCCCTCTGATTACTAATTTGAATAAAAAACTCTAACCTTGTTAGCATCTGGACTTATTTTCATAATAACAACCCCTTCAGAACCTACAAAGTAATGAATAATTGACAACAAATGAAATGTTTTGATAGTTGTCGGCACAAAGCATGTTTAATGTTTTGTGTTGCTTCCTAGCTAATTATGTAGATGACACATTTGTCAGACCTTGACTGCCATTAGAAACGTGTTTCCAGAGGGGAGAAAAACAGGCTATTCATAGAGTAATTAACTAGAATGCTCAATGACCTGTGAGAGATTCAAATGGCTGCCAGTTCAGACATTGTTTTGTTACAGAAGCAGAGGGGTAATTAAAATTCCAAATTACAGTGCTATGATGAAGCATTTGTTTGTTGACAGTATACTCTTACTCTAGTTTGTTAATTCTTTTTAAAATTGCTTCTAATCCATTTTATAGCTTTAGGAGTTTCGTCTTTGAATTTACTGACAACTAATATTGTGGTAAATTGTTCTTTGGTGGAGTACTGCGGGCTTGGCAGTTTCATGGGAGCACAAGGTGGGTGGGATAGAATCGCTGTTCTTTCCCTAAACTGACATACCATGTGCTGTCATCGAGACGTGGCTAACGCGGCACATCTTGTGAAATGATATGTTCATAATTCTGCGTTAGGGAAGATGTCTAGTTAGGGGAGGAAATGGTTCAGATAAAGTAATAATAATCAAACAAATTGAGGAAGGTGTCCTAAATCATTAGAGGAAAAACCCTGAACCGGTTGGGGTGAGGATGACCGTGGGTTAGGTAAGCACTTTGGGAAGCTGAGGTCTGCTCCATAAGGGAGAATTGGAGGACAATTGTCCACATGAAGAAATCAAGCACAAAATATGAAGAATGAAGTATTTCATAAGACTCGACTGTATCTTTGCCAACGCCCTTTGCAGGCAGTAATGGACATGACAGGATAAGACATCTTTTCTCGTATAAATGGAGACTCTTTGCAAGTCCAAAGTGTTAAAGTTCTCTAAACAATGAATGAAATGCAAGCCAGAGTGAAATATTTATTTACTTTGCCAAAAGTGAGAATACAGTTTTGTTAAGGAGATCTGACAGAAGTAACATGGTGTTTGATGCAGGAGAGCTGACAGCGGCATGGAGTGAGCGCTGATTATCCTGAAGACACTGTCAGCTAGGATTGATTTCCACTTTCTCCGTTTATGTAACGGTTCCTGTAATACAGCTGACCCCAAATCACGTTACCTTGTCATCTCTCTGCATGGATCAAGAAGAGATGAGCTGAAAATAGCTAGGCACTGACCTTGAACTTGCCAGAAAAGTGAGAAGTGACAGGGGGGGATTTTCACAAAGGCGCGGGCGGCTGCTCTGTGGTTGTGGCAGCACAAGGGGGCAGAGCAGCACTAGAGATTACAGGTGAAGCAGCTGATGCCACATAAGCACAAATCTATGACAAAAAATGGATTGGCCTTTTTTTTCTCCTTGCTTCCCCCCCCACCCCCGACTTTAAAAACTGGGGAGATGCTACCTAGAAGAGCTGCTGGCTCTAAAATGTGGATGTTCCCAACCTACAAACTTGAAAGTAGAATTATTTGAAGTGATGCTTAATATTGAAATACCTTCCTAAGTGAATGTATTGCTAGGAAGTTTTGCATCCTCTCTATGAATATCTCCCCGTTGTTTTCCGAGCATCGGGTGAAAGAATGAAACATTCATGTTATCGTTAATAGAGTTGTCTACAACTTAAGTGGTGTTTGGGAAGATCAATGTGTTCCTCAAAGCCTGCAAATCCCTCTGAGTTTCGTAGAAAGCATGGTCTAAATATTTTAAAAATGTTTTTAAGCCGATAGGACAAACTAAAAAAGAGTAAAACAATAAAGAGGTTGTTTTTGTTTGTTTGTTTTCTGCAGATTTGACATTTCTCTGTTGTAATGTATATCTTGAGGGCAAAAAAAAGGAAACCTGGTTGTGAAAATATTATTTAATTTACCATCTCAAACACATGCTCCACTTCTTTTGTTTCATATTTTCTTTTCAACGGTGCTTGCCTCTTAACAGCCCTTTTTGTCTCCAGTGCTGGCAGTAGCTGTGGAGACATGAGATGCTGGTGCTAGTTCTTCTCAAGGATCTGGTGCTTTGGGGTGTCAGAACTTGGTACAAGAGCTTGGGGCAAGGCTGGAGTTTCCACCTTCATTTGGCAGCACCAAGGCGTGTGTGCCTGCTGGAAAGGTGATGATGGGCAGTCCAGCCCAGACCCTGCTCTTCTGCCTAACCAGTTGATGGTTCTCTTAAAATATGATCCTTTCCCTCAAGGAAATATCAGATGCTGTGATGCAGGGTGATTTGAGCACTCTTTGCTTCAATCTAAGGCCACCTGCTCTTCACTTACCCTCTAAAGTATCAAGCAAAATATTATTGTATTTTTTTCCACCAATTAATCCCCTTTTTTCTATGAAGACATTTAGAGAAGTAAACCATGGTTTTCCAAGCTGCTAGAAAAGTAGATAGAGAAACACTCAGAAAAGATCCTCTAGGGTAGTGTTAGTAGTAGTTCTTCAGAAAATGGAAATACAAGGGGTAAATCCATGTTACTTCTTTTGAAGTTATTGATCACACTGTAATCTATAGAATACCAGTGGAAATTTATGCTAATATCAATTTTTGGCCATATAAAATAGGATGTCTTGTTTAAAAGCAGAGAGCTGGTGCAGAATACAGGTATAATTTCTTAGGGTTAACTTGTTACTGAAGCTGTGTAACTAATGAGTTTAGAAGCAAAAAGGAAAGGAAAGAAAAAGCACAATACCTCTTAATTCTTTCTATAAAAAATATGAAAAAATGATTAATGATATAAATTAAGTGAACTGTAAGAACCCAGAATGTTTCTCTCTTTTGCCTTAGTTTGTCCAAACCAAAGGACAATCATGGGGCTGGATCAAGTGCTTGTAACTCCAAACTTGCCATTCCAAAACTCTGCAAAATGCAGCCTTTGAGCTGTCCTGCTAAGGCAATGAAACAGACTAAGAAAACCTAGACATGAGGTTTTAACTAACCAGAACCCCCTGAATAGCATTATTTTCTGTAATTTAACACCTAATTCAAATTGCAATGATCCCAGTGCCTTTGTATAATCATTATTTCATAGTCCATTCTGCACATCCTTGTGGTTTTCGCTAGTAGCAGGAACGTATTTTCTGCATCTGCTCTGAATGTGCTTCTCAGGCTTCTAATGTTTCTGTTATTTTAGGCTGCAAACAGTGGCACTCAAAGATATAGACATGTTAATGACGTTGAAGTTACTACCCTGATAAATGTCCTGATGCACTGTAAAGCTACACTTTGCTTCAGGAGTGAGATAGCAACATGCCATAATATTAGAAAGATAATATTTTATATACATACTATTGCACTTGGCTTCTGTGACAGTCTTCTGTTGTATTTATTGCAACCAAGTGGAGAAGGAGCCGGACTGGAATTTGCCATGTGTCCCTTGTTCCCAGCTTGGCCATTGGCCTGCCAAGAGATTTTGAGTCCTTTCTTCTGTTTCTCCACCTGTAAAATGGGGCTGAGGGTGATGCATATGTCCATTGCACACATTACAGAGTCTGTCTCAGAGCTGGGTCAACTGTTATGTTTCAATCATGCTCATTACGTAGATAATTTTATTCTCATCATATTAACACTATTAATTTAAATAGAATTATTCCACAATTATGCTAGTGTAACTGAGAGGGGAACTTGGCCCCAGGTGCTGTACATTTTCCTTATCTATATTCTCTGTGCTTAACTGCTTCACTATTTTTCATGAAAAGTCTTGTTTTGGCTTCACCATTAATCAGCTCAGTTCCCCTGATTCTATACCCATGTGCTTTAAGCAGCATTGGGTTTCTCAGAGGGCTTTCATGTTTTATACTGTATATTTCAAAAGAAGTATGTTTAAAAGAGTCTCTTTGGAAATATGTGTCAGTGCACACCGTGACAAGGAGCATAAACTGTGGAATTCTATTCCTCTTATGCTACTCTTATTTAGTACTGTATTACAGCTAAACTGTGGCATCTAACACGTTTCCTTTCAAAATGCCGTAAGATTTGAAATATGTAGGTACTGAAACTGAGATGATATCAAACTTCCCGTAGCTAGTCTTGGGCACCTGACCTGCATAGCTTCCCACAGGGGAAAAGTAGGCTCCATTTCTTTAAATTTCCAATGAGAAGGGACATGTGTCTCCTTGCATTGAGTTACATTATATCACATCATGTGACACCAAGTCACCCAATGCAACATGACAGCAGAGGTAAAGAACCAGGGGTTTTTCTGTTTGTTTTATTACTGCAGTGAAATAATTGCACTCCCAATACAGTGAAATGGGGATCAAATTATTTTGTGCATGCCCTAAATACATGTGCTTTTGCACGGTATACAACCATGCTTACTAAATGTTGTTTAATGTACTGAGAAGGGGTTTTAAAACAGACAGTAGAGTGTCCTTGTTAGGCAATGTGCCTATTCTTAGACAAATAGTTGACAGCAGCATTCTCCTGCCCCAAATCAGATCAAATTCCCTTTGAGGTCAGGCTTCTTTTTGTTTGTTTTTGCAGGATCTGATCCAGTTATGTTAATTTGATAATATTTTATTTTCTCTGATTTCTTGTTTGGTGAGGTTCATGCCTTTAATGGAAACAGGTCTTGAATACCTGTGATTTTGTGTTTATGGGTGTGCATGTGCACGCACACAGCCATGGCAAGATTGGAGTTGAAACTTTCTCCTCCAAAGGGCCCAAGGCCCTACTACCTTGAGAGAAGAAGGAGCTTTGTTTTGCAGTAGACAGCCTGTGGGGAAAAACCCCCATTTTTTTTCTTTGTATTTTGGACATGAATACTACTAAATTATACATGTTACTTTAGGACTGTGCTGAATACACCCAAAGTTCTGTAACAGTTATGCATTTCTCCTGTGTGACCTGATCTGGGTGATCCTGCTCTGGTAGGGGGATTGGACTAGATGATCTTTCAAGGTCCCTTCCAACCCCTAGCATTCTGTGATTCTGTGATTCTTCTCACGAACCTTGACTATTTGAGCTGTCACATATTCTGATGGTTGCAGTAAAAAGCTCCATTTAAGAGTAAGCCAAAACCCAAATAAAGCAAAAAATGTGCTATCCTTTCTAATAACAGAATCTTACCCCAGTTTTGGAATGAGATTTGAAAGATCGTGAAATCTCCTATCCCATTTTCCCTTACTCCCTCCCCAGTACACCCCTGGAGCTCTGTAAGAAAGATTGCTTTCCTGGATATTTCGTCCATGGCCAGAACTGGAAGTACTGCAGCTGTGATGAGCGAATCTGTTCTCATGACATCTCTAGCCCCAAGGCAGGTAGAAAACCCAGAAGAGCATCCAAACTTTTGTGTGTTTATTTGGACCAAACCTTGGTTTTGCAGCAACAGAGCTTCACATCAGCAGTTCTGTTATCCTTAAGAGCTCATTCTTCTTGATTGTGATCCTGAAGTCAGATTCTTACTTTATAATCTCATTATACAAAAAAAAAGTGCAATGTTTAAAAATTAAAGTGCCAGGTGCCAGCTCTTTTCAGTAGTTGGCTACTTCAACTTTGAGCTTTCCATTTTTTATCAGCAAATGATAAACTGAAAATTCAGTGTTCCCAGTTTAGATCTTTCTCAAAATTAAAGTGTAAATCTAAAGTGGCCACCTGTAAGCACTAAAACCTGAAGACATTTGGACACAAGTTAAACAAATTCTTTAAAAAACTGCCAAGTGGTTGCATCATGTTTTAAGAACAACTTTACATGGAAGATCCAAAATTTGTGTTTTAACATTTTCAGGCTGGGTTTTCTTTTTTTCTGGGGGGTGGGAGGGTATGATTTTTAAGATTTTATTTTAATCAAGAAATTGAAGAGCTGGAAAAATAAATAACATTACTGTAGATAAACTGTTGCAGAAGAATAAAGATGACACCACCATACAAATCTCAAAAACCCAGGAAAGTCTGGGGCAAAGGGAATTGATTGTGAAAAAGCACGGAGCAAGCAGGAAGCCAAGGGATTTGGAGGCAGGTGAGCTGCATGAAATGGGGTGAGAAAGGTGAATCTGAAACAGCTGAGTGGAGCTATGGGTCCTGTCAGAAGGAAGGGTTGTGCTCCTGGCCTGCAGTGCTGGTGCTTTGCTGGCAGGCTAGGAAAAAGCTCCTCATCTGTTCTGTGGTTCAGGTGAAAGCTAGGAGATGCGTGTCCAGGTAGGTGTGAACTTTTACATATGGTGATTTGTAGAAAATATTTAATTGCACTGAATTTGGCTGAAACTCCTCATCCTCTGGTCTTGTAGGTCGTATAATTTTTACCTTGATCTACCAAAGAGAGACATACTAGTATACTCTGAGTATGTTATGTGCCTGTATACTGCTGGTTCCGTAAAAACTGCCATCGTTTTCCAAGACTGTCTTTTGCTTTTATTTTTTTTTTCTTTCTGTAAATTCTTTCATGATTTCAGATCACATTAAAGTTTACCTTTAAAATACCTCACATTTATCACACAGTTTCCTTACCTAGAAAATCCCAATGCAGCCACTGTTAATATTTGATAAGATTTGTACCTGGTAGATTCTAAATTACATTAATGCATAAAGCCAGTGATGCCAGGCTCCCTATTGTTACAGTTATTAAAGCTGTAACTGAAATAATATCTTTCATATTGATCTTCAGCTAGAAGCTCTTATCCAGAAGCTTTGTTTCACATTAAAGACACTAATGATTGTCTCCACAAAATGAGCAGCTTAATAGTTAGAAAAAGTTAAATGGAAAGAAGAAAAAAACTTTGATAGCCACCTTTGATAGCTCTTCATTCCAACATCTCTCCTAGCCACAAAGTGCAAGCCAAGCATTAATAGACCTTTTAATAAAATGACTTAAAAAAAATCAATGGGATTTCTTACAAAGCCTAATTTTCAGCAAGATATATTATTTAAATGTTTGTATTCATTCTGAGCAGCTCATGTACTACCATAGCTGCCACAGCCTTTCCTGGAATTTCTCAGAGTATCTTCCCAGGGTTTTCACTCTTTATTTTTTGGGGCTTTGGGTTTAATTTATTATCTTATTGAAGTTTTTTTTTTAAAAAAAGAGAGAAAATATGAGGCCTGTACACTTCTAAGTCTGGCAAAATTTCCTGTAGGACAACAGAATTATGCCTATTTGTGGGGTGCAGGGGACAATCTAGTCAATTATACACTAATTAAGACCCTTTAGAGCAGTCAGAGGTACTTTGGTTGCTTCACGGACTATTAGAAATCCTTCTCTTTCCTTACCTTCAGGGTAAAAAGCTATAACCAACCATTTCATCTCTCCAGCTGCAATTGGGATAAATTTACCTGCAACATAGAAGCCTTTGATTTAGGCTGGAGTCTTTGAGTGAAGAGAATATTATTATAGTCGACTTTTTTTTTCTGGTACTTTTGGGCAGGTTAGTTTGCTAGGCTTTTTTTGGCTTAGAATGAGGAGCAGCTGGTGGATTTCTTTTTGTATTTACTAGATGTAATTTTTTTCCCTCTTTTTTGGCTATGGTGGAGTGTAACATAGGTGTTTTCCATGAGATCATATAGTGTAATCAGAGAAATACACACAAATTTTTTGTGTTTTCTGAGTTCACTTTTTGTTCTTGATATGTGACAAGTATCTATTTAAAGACTTATTTCAAAAAGAATTATTTTTTTTTTAATGACCATCAGCAAATCCACAAATTGTTCTATTTGGGAAAACAAAGTCTTATTTATTATCTTACATAAATAGAGGTATATTATGCTGGCAAGGTAGAATATAACATGTCAAATTTGCACTACTATTAACTGTAGTTCAGGAGAGACGATACCCTGTGGGATGGCTTTTCCTTGATAAGATCTAGTCAGTCCACAGGAATCATTATGTCAAATACTTCATACATTAAATGTTCATACAAGAAATCATGGGGGTGAAAATAGAGAGGGAAGGAAAGGGAATAATGTTGAGGAAAAAAAACCCCACAAAACAACAGAAAAGAGTAGATTATGCAGAGGTCTGTGGCAACAAAACAATTCTCTCTCCTCTCAATATCACGCGGGTGAAATTATTTCTGCTACATTTTTCCCAGCCTCCAGTGGAAGAGCCTGGATTAAGCTAATGCAGGGACATGTTTTGGCCACTTATTATTTATTACAATTTTAGTTCCAGGTTTCAAAAACAATTAGGGAAACTGCTTAATAGGAAAATGACTCTAATTACTTGTTAATTGAGGTTATCTGCTTCACATTATTCAAAACGTAAATTGTGTTGACACTTGTACGCAGATATGATTACTTAATAAACAGACTGAAAATGCATCATGAATGCATGCACCCCCCAACAGAGACATTTTATTTTTCAACTCTGGTTTGCTCATCTGAAAGATGTTTAAAATATATATTTAATATGCACTAAACACAGTTGTAGAATGTTAGTTCAAAAATATAAATTATATGGTTCAAATGGCAAAAACATGAAGTACTGAGATTTAAAAACTGAAGGATTTATTAAACTTACATATAATATGTTCAGGTAAGATTTACATACAATAAGAAATAGGGTCACATAATGTATGGTGTTACCTGCTGAATAAATAATTGAGCTGATAAATCAAGTATCTGGATCCAAATAAAATACCAATGTTAATACTTTTTATATTAGTATTTACTCTTTGTTTGATTTTGGAAGATCGACAAAAAGAGGACTGCTATTTAAAAAAAAAACTCATTTCAGGATGAGAGAGACAGGGTTTGAAACAACATTACATTTTTCTAGAACAAGATAATTCTGTAGATTGAGAATAAAAATGAAGTATCCCATTTTCCTTATAGATTAGTGGGCCCTGGGATCTCTACTTTTTTTACATAAATTTATAATCCCTATTTCTTAGAAAGCTTTTTAGGCCATTAATTAGATTTCATAGTGACAGAATGACTAATGACATCTAAGACTATAACTCCATATGATGGAAATGTGTATTTAGCAGCCATATTCATGTGGGTAGGATAAATAATTTTGGAAGTATTGGGTTTTGGTGGTGTGGGTTGTTTTTTGTTTGTTTTTTTTTTTTTTTACACTTAGGTTACAAACAATTTCCTTAGAAAAACAAAAATGGATTAGAAATAATGGAAGGCAACATTTTTGTTCTGAAGACATAATTAGTGAACCTATTAACATGAGAGAGATTTCACATGTGTTTCACCTTGAAATTTCTCTGACATGAGATAAAGGCCTTAGTTAAGGCAGAGAAACATTATTTCAGCCTCAGAGTCCATTTCTGTGTCTTAGACTCAGGATTATCAGTTACTGAGGTGGCTTTGGAAATGTGAACCTCCACAAGCCATGGTGGTCAGGAAAGGAAATGGGGGAAGCAGGGAAATGGTGGATAGTGGAAAAAAAGTTAAGTTTTCAGACAAAGGGGCACTGATTGTATACTTTGCAGGATTGTTTATTTCTTCATATGCAAGCATAACTCTTCCACCTTGAATTTTTTTGACTTATACTTTCCTTGACTAAATACCTTTTAAAGCATTTTCTACAGGAATACTATTACTCTCTCCTACATCAGATTTTGCCAAGAAACGAGGGAAAGTTGCAAAGCCCACAAGGATGGAAGTTTTAGAGCTGTGTTTGTGCCCATTAATTTTCTCTTCTATGATATTTTCACTCTGTTTGACATTGAGCCTGAGCTTTGTTCCTGACTTGTAGCCTATGGCATTGGAACAGGGAGATGAGACATCACGGAGATGTAGAGCACACATAAAAAGAGAAGATGTGTAAAAACTGAAATGACATGGCAGCTGAAGCAGCTTGTTGCTCAGCTTGGTTGCATGTTTGAGTGGAGAAAGCGAGGTAAATTGTGATATGTAAGAGAATAACACTCGACAGGGTGTATGGTTGTAAGGTATATGGATGCTCAATCATGTGGTGAGGCAGAAGGCTAAAGGACAAGTGCCTTCAGTATTTGCACAGTCTGTAGATATCCGTATGACCTACAAAACAGAGGATGTTACGCTCAGAAAAATATCACTTACAAAGCATATGCAAGCAATTTTAAGAAAATTCCATCTATACTATTTGACCACCTCTTAATCTTTCTTTTGCTAATTATTAAAAGAACAAAGTTTATGGAAAAATTTTCACTATTTCTGTATGCATTTGCACTGTAAATAGATAAATTCTCACAGTAGTATAGACTCAAACAACCATTTCTACTTCCCACTGGTTGCATTTAAGCACCTATTAGATTTACTTGTGCCCTTGTCCTAATTTTTCGGAACATTTACAACCACCACTATACCTGTGCCTAAATGCATTTGTTTAATGGATCTCACCATCTTCAAATTTGGAGCAGAATTTTTTTTTAGGGCATTTTCCATATATAGCATTTGGATATTTGGGCTGAGAAGAGTGTCCATTTATATACTGACACGAGAATATTTTAAGATGTTTGTTCAGAGCATTGTTTAAATCTTGATACTTCTAGAGTCATACAGGAAATAGTTTGCAAATTAGTTTCTATGGCAATGTGTAATAAATCACTGGAGGAATTGAAATTTAGGGGGATTTATCTTCCCTTGTGTTCCATTTTATCACATACATGTGCTTAAACCTGCAAGAAGATATAAGCAGATATTTTAAGAATCAGCATGGTGCAGTATGCCAGCTTGCCTCTGCCTTTCTGATTGTATGTGCACCTGTATAAATGACAGAAATTATCCCATTTTTGATTTGATGACAGGTAAAGAGACAATTGTTTAAAATGAAATGTACTGCAAAATCAATGTCATTGCTTTATCATGTGGAAACTGTAGATTCCAGGGAGTTTTGGTCTTCTTATAGGACAATGTGCTGTGTCTTCACCATTTTATAAATCTATAGTCACCGAATCTAGGTAGTGACGAACTGAGATGTATTGACTAATTGACTGGTTTTTGTAATAGCATCTATTACAGGGATAGACAGGCTCTTTACACAGTGAAAAACAGTCAAACGCTGAACAATCTTCCCTGTAATAAACTTCACCCCAGATATTGTATTGCTGAGGGGAATCCTGCAAGCACTGCAATGCCCAATCGAACTGATACTTTTACTGTGTCCTGGGGTTTTCCAGATTCTTTAAGATCCGAACTCTGTGCCCAGGAATAATGTCCAGAATCTTGTTTTATCTCTAATTTTAGGAGTTCAATGGTGTGCTGTTAGAGGCACACTGTTAAGATGATGCAGTTGTTAATAGTGATGCAGAAAAACCAGGAACAGTCAATAAATATTTGAGGAGTTTAGGATTTGTGCTTTTTTTGTTTTGGTTTTTTTTTAATCATGCACAATTTGCTTACGAGAAACTGGTGATGAACTTTCCATGCTATTAGTGACTAAAAACATGCTGAATGGCATCTACTAGTGGTGATAATTTTAGAAGAATCAGCAATATTTAGCAAAATTTTAGGAAACTTCAATAAATGTCATGTCAGAGCCTTTAAAGATTTTTTTGAGGTGGCCCATGACTGTTGATTTCAATCATAATATCAAATATTGGCTTGCCATAGAAATCAGAAAAGCTTGAAATATGACAGTCATTGTGCCACCACTCAAAAAAGGGAAAATGACACGGCTCAGAAAATTATATAGGGCAGATTAAGATAATAAAGTACTGGATCTGCTAATGGAAAAAAATGCTGCAGGATTTAATAAAAAAAAAAAAAAATGAAGTTAGGAATATTGTTTATGTCAATCAGCATAACTGAATTAAAACCCAAATTTTAAAACCTCCACAAAATGGCATTATTTTTTGATGTGAGTCTCGTTGGAAAAGGCAGCCATATTTGTGAAGTGTAGTGAAAGTTTGTAAGTCACTCGACTTAATAGTACGTGACATTCTGATTAAATATTAGCTATGTGCTGTATCAGTGAAGCACACGTTAAATGGATTAAGAACTGATTAATTTACACATTTCGGGAAGCAGTCCCTGGGGAATCATCATCAACTGGGTGAATTTTTAGAGTTATTCTCCAGGGACTAGTACTAAGCTTGACACTAATCACTCTTTTTATCCATGATATGGAAGTAAACAGAACAGTTCTAATAACATTTTAAAATAAAGGCAAGATTGAGGGACTGGCAAATAGTTCTGGGTAAAGGCACTAGTGAAGAGTGATCCAGATTGCTTAATGGCTGCAAGCACCTTTTAATTTATCCAAATATACGTATATATGGGAAATGCAGGCCATTCTGTTCCCAGAAATAGGAACTATATTCTGAGATTTTACTGCAAAACATAGCAGGGTATTTTGGTGTCAAAAAGTTTGAGATGACCCTTGTGTGTGATAATGAAGAAGAGAATCAGCAAATGTTCATGCCTGTCAGTGTCACTGATTAAAAGGAAACTAGGATAATGATATTAAAATAATGTAGATTATGCAAGGAAGAAGGAAAAAAAGCATACTGGATGTTAGGAAAATTGTCTTGCAGATGAAGGACCTACAGACCTCAGCATGTTTAAATTATCCAAAAGAAATTGAAAGGCAATTGATTTTGTACTTACCTACATTAAGGGACAACACTGGGCACCAAACGGTTCTTTAATGGAGCAGAAAAAGGCGATACAAGATGAAACGTCTGAAAGTTGGAAGCTCCCCAAAATAAAATGAGAGCTACAGCACATTTTGCAAAAACTAGTGGGAAAATATCAAGAGAATCGGTAAATTCATCATTTTTTCATGCCTTCAAACAAGAAATGGATCCCTTCCAGGGAGATAGCAAACAAAAATTTCATAGGCTAAGCCCAGTGTAGTATGGTTAAAATATTTGTATAAACATTTTTATAAACAGTGCCATCTTGATTCCTCATCCATGTTAAAGGATGGAGAAGCAAAGGGAGGCAGTGGCAGGTGCTATTTGAAAGCCTTCGTTGGACTGAGGACAAAAGAGGAAGAAACTCAACACATAAGTGATAAATCAAAGCCTTTTTCCCTCGATTACATGATGTGTATTTGTGACTTTGCTGACCGTGTGGTGTATATGTACGTACACCATGCTATATATGCAGTGAGATACGCAGACAAAGGTCTGTTTTCATGTACCACCAAAGCTTCTAATAATATTTGTCTCATTTGTTTTCTTGAGGTGCCTTTTCCCCCCCTCTCTTTTTTAAAAAAAATTCTTTTAAATTTCTTATCATTTTTCATTTCCTCTTAATGAAGTCAATGACTTCTCTGGTGATGCACCCAAAGTACTGCCTTTATATGCTGCCCACATTTGGGATGGCGATCAATAAATCTTGTTTTGTTTTGTTGAGGGTTTTCTATTATGTGTAAGGTAGGTGACTTCTCTATCAAAACAGAATGAGGAAAATGAAATCAGGGGCAATCTCCAGTCTGTCTACATGCTTCAGAAGTTTAAAACAGGATAATTCCATTAATTTTTTTTCTTTATCCACGGCATTAACACTATATGCTTTGCTCTCAGCATAATGCCACAAGAGTAAAACCAGGAGATTGTGTTCAGATCAGAAGTATGCACTTCCCTCTCTCTTCAGCACATGGACCAATTTGTGGAGTGAGCACAAAAGGGAGTGTCGTATCATTTGAAATGATTGTCTATGAAGGGCAAATAATGAAATAGTTGTTCGGCAATATGGATAACAGCATTTTGCAATTGTAGTTCTTACTTTGACAAGACACAAATGGATGACACTTTTTCTTTTTAAACTTTGTGTGACAAAGAATCAAATCAAGAACCTTAAAGACCAAAACAAAATTGAAGAACTAATTTTGGTATTTAAAAAACCAAACAAACCCTAAATTTTGCATTATGGTACTTTTACTGTGTCAGCAGGTTTTCATAAAAGTTCTAGGATATTGATTTTGCATGAGATGAAGGAAAATTACAAATAGAGAATCCCAGAGATGGGTAACAGTTTTACCAGTCACTGCTGTCCTACCTGGTTTACTGCAAATTGTGATTAAATTGTGATTAAATATAAAACTGAGAAATTACAACGGAAAAGTGAAGAAAAGTTAAGCTTTTAAATATTTTCTTTCTTTCTCTAGCTGAATGTTGTGATGCCAAATAGACTAGAAGGAGTCATTTTGCTAATTGACCTTTGTAAAATCACCCATTTGCTTAAAAAACTACGTGAAGTAGATTAGTTATTGTTTTGGTTATTTCTTTTGTGTTAGTGTTTGTAATGGCACCTGGGAAAATCTGTTTGAAAACTGCTTCATTCTTCTGATGTGCATGCAGTTTGGCCCTCTGAATAATGCTAATAAGCAATACTGATTCTTTTTTTTTTTTTTTTTTTTAAGAGATTACGGGTTGTGATGCTGTGAGACTAGTATGAGCAACAGAGGTGGAAAAAAAAAAGTATTCACAAGCTTACTCAGGTGGTTAGTGCAAAGGGAAGGGAGAGCAGGTGGCAAGTAGGATGGCCATCTTGATCTTACCAATCTGACAGGTATCCATGTGGTTCTGTATTACAGTCTCTGATTTTCATCTTTGAATAGTTTTAAATAAGATTTAGCTATGAGGTTGTCAGCCGTGACCTCTGCTAAAAGATACTCCTTCCAATCACATTAAAAATGTACTTTGTGAAAATTTCTGTACTGACAAAAACAAAGGACTTGTCATTGTAAAAGTTAATCTTTTACCTCTGTGTTGCCTGGAACCAGCAACCTAAAAGTTAGAAAGGGATATCTTAGTGGATTTTTTTCCTGTCAGAGTAAAGAAGCTGAACTGAGCTTGGAAGTCAGAGTGAAATAGTTTTTATTCAGATTCTTTTGATTTTTGTCACTGGATGTTTGTAGTGACTTTTTTGGCTCGTGTTCCTTATAAATCTAATTTCATTCTGGAGCCAGGACTTTTTCCGCACTGCTCCTGTGAAACTTGGACACCATGATTTGACAATATGTCCAGACCAAAACAGATCAAGTGTAGTCACACATGACCAATTCTGTGGAGCATGCTCAAAGACAAGACTAATGTCTTCACACAATGAAGTGTTCTCTAGGGTAAGGACAGCTCAAATCCAGTCACCCTAGAGTAAACACTAAGTTAGACACAGCTTAAACGTGCCTTCGAGCATAGGCTTCCTCTGCTGACTAGATGAGAGCCCCAAGCCAGGTTGCAGATCCAGCCATGTTGTAGCTTTTATATCTCTTTTCAAGCCTGCTAGCAAATGTCTGTAATTGTTAGAGCAGTGCTGGGGTGTACTCGGCAAGGAGAAGAGGAGAAAAAAGAGAAAAACACTTGTTAGAATAAATTTGGGAATACATTTAATGAGTATTTGCAACTCATTTTATTAATTTTCCATGAGTGTTTGTAAGTATGATAGTTTGTTCACCAGAGCGTTGGCAGAAAGGGGGACTCCTGGAAGACTCTGTTGGAAATATTCTCTGCTGCAGAGATCCCCTTGATTTTTTCCTTTCCCTCCTTTTAAAAGTTTTTGTCATCTAATCAAAACTGTAGTATGTAAGTTTTCTAATGACTCCCATACAGTGTATGAAGGGCAGCTAAATAACTATGAATGGTCTGTAAAAATATCATTGGATTTGTATGCACACATTAGATTGTTCAAATAATTTCACTTAAAACTTTAACAAAATATATTGTTTTGGAATAACTAACAAAATACTAACTTTTAAGTAGCTTATTATTAAAGTTATGTGTTGATTTGCTGTTAAGCTATATTTGGGAAGAAAATGGTATTTTAATTTTAACATTGCAACTTTGTCCTAAAATATCTCCAATAAGTTTGGCCTTTGGACTAAAAAAAAAAAAAAAAAAGTGAAACTTTTCTTCTCTACTAATTTTAATTTTAAAAATTCCTTGTTATCAAGCATAATTTTCCCAGTTACTATTTCAAAGGGCGATGACAAATCAAAACGGATCTTTGTTAAAATATCAATTTTTACCTACCTCTACTGATGCCATTGTTTACTATGAAATATTTTCTTCACTATGGTATATATGGAATGTCCATTGAAGGTAAACCATTTTAGACAGATCTGGATTTGGTTTACACTGGTTTCAGTATGATCTGACTTTCATTTTTATAAGCTGTGGCGACTGAGTGATGCGTAGTGCCCAAGGTAGTTTTGAGTATCAGAAGAACACTAGCCTGGGAAGCAGCATAAACTGGGCTGTGCTCCGGTTCATGTGGCCATGGTTATGTAGCTCTGATGTTAGAGCCAGTTTGTTTTAAGTTTGTCCCAGTATCCCTCCACTGCTATTGACAACGTAGAGCATTTTCTTACATAAGAAGCCTTGCAATTTTTTTGTATCATACAATTTTATATCCTCCCCCTCCCGTTTTGTATTTCTGGCACATCTATGTCCACAGGTGTTATTAAGTGTAGGGTAGCATGTGGTGTCCATGCTTCAGTGCTATCGCAGAGGAAGGACTTCCTACAGGAAAAAAATTATCACTTTCAGTATTTTGCAGGCTGCCCATCTAAGCCCATCATTGCCTGGCATCTACACACTAAGGGCAAGGATCCAGCGAACTTGTGAGTGGGCACTATGCCATCTGAACAGATGGGCATGGAAGTCGGCAGCCAGTAGACCATGTATGTGCATCAACTGTGGGTGTTGAGGGCAAGATTCCCAGTGGAGAATGTCCAAACAGCTGTCTGGCCTGAGCCAACATGCCTACGACCAAGTAAAAGTGCCATCCCTAAATCCTGCTGAGTTGGATTAACCTTCAAAAATAAAAATTGCTTCTGCAGTAGCATAAGGTGATTTTTTGGCTGGGTTAAATCTGAAAGAAAGAGTTAGGTAGAGAGGATAAAGAGATTCACTAATAGAGAGTCCACTAGAGAGGACTGAACATTTGTCTTGGAATATTAATAATACTTTATACAAGGGTATTTATATAATATAAGGTAACTGATGACTTGCAGGAGTGTGACTTCAATGTTAATTATGCTCTTTCTGTTAAGATGGTCTTTTCAGGAGAGACTGAGCTTTTGAGTGTATTTTGATTGTAGTGTATGTGCTGGATGTGATTTTGTAAAGGCAATGCTTTTGCATATTTTTCTGCATTTACTTACTAAGTTGTAACGATTTTTTTGCTTGACCCTTACCCTGAGAATACTATTCTGGGGTATGATTTCAGGTCAGAGTTGCTAACACAGGTTGCTGTCATAGCTGAGTTCCAAAGGGAACGTGAAAAGATAACCTATGATTACTCTGCCTGTATTAACTTTTTCAACCCTTTATAGACATAATATCAAAGAATACATTTTTGCAGATGTAGATATGAGAGGCAAAGAAAAGTGAAGTACTGATGTCTACTGTATTTTTGTTCCTGCTGGTTTTACCCTGTATTTCCTCTAGCATTAGTGCACTACTCATCTCTAATTCTACCAAAGCACCTGCACTAGTTAAGATTAATGTATTCTAATACCAAAGTGAACCAAAAGTAACAACTGCAGGAGAAACAGAAAAATCTGAATTGAAACTTATCAATGTATTTTATAATATACATTTTTATGTATGACTAGTTGAATAGCGTCACAGTGTGTGTTACTGTATTTTGTTACATAGTACAGGCTGTAACAGAAAAAGTTAGTGCAGAAACATACAGTCTCACTTTAAATGTTCTTTTCTTGAATTGGTGAGTATTTTATTTGATACAATTAAAACACATTGAAGCTTTGAGACCAGGTTCCAGTTTGATTTCCGGTTGGAAATCCTGAGGATTAGAGGCAAAAGAGCTGTTGGTCCCTTTGTGGTAGTTTTATCCCCAGATACATGAATCGGAGTGACCCACAGTCGAATTTAGAGCAGCCTTAGGATTTCTTGAACTCATATGGGTGGTAAGAACCTTTTGTAGCTGTCTCCTCTTCTACATATGGTTTTGGCAGATCTCCTACTCCTGAAAAGGCTAAAAATGAAGCCAACTACATCAGCTGGGACTCCCTCAAAGCAAGGATCAATTGGACACATTTCAAAGTCCATTTGAGCAGCTAGAGAGGAACAAAAGGGCTCCCACTCTAAGGAAAAATCTGCTACTGGGAAACAGCAAGCTATTAATGGAGAAAAGTACCTAGTGCTTGGTGCAGGCTTATCCTTGGAGTTAAAATATTAGCCCAAAGTGGATATCCCAAATTTGGATCACCCCTCCAACAATTCTGGGAAAGAAGGTGACACAGATTCAAAGATATCATGCTTTGTAATCAAACTCATGATTATTTATTCTCTGATAACAGAGAATCGCTTTATCTTAACATTGGCTGAAATTTAAACTAGGATCTGAATGATTATTTTCCTCATTTCATGAATGAAGCAGCTGAATAAATTGAGATACTCCCACAGCAAAAGCACTGTGGTGCTCGTCTACAGCAAGTTCTGAAGCCAGGGAGCACGCCCACGTGATTAAATTGACTTGATATGAAATACTTACCTTCACAGGCTCAAATATGAAGGAGGACCCTCGCACTGTGGGAAAGGTCTATAGGATTCTGATTTATAAGTGAGCAAGAGGTCAAGGGAAGCAAAACCATTATCATTATTTTCACAGGCTCTGGAGATCTGAACTGAGTATAGAGGGCAGTGTGCTCAAAAGGAGATGTGCAGGGGGAATGCTACACCATCCTGCTTTTTTCCTTTTTTTTTTCTCCCCTCCCTCCCCCACAAACTGATTTCAGTCTGCAGATTCTGCTGAGGGTATGTCATATGTAAGGAACTCAAGCTTGTAAGGACTGTGAAGTGGTTTTCTTATTAAATGATGCATAGAGAGATTACCTAGTCTGTAGTCAATGCACAAAAGCTCCACCCATGCAAGTTCCTGTATCTGAGCAAAGTGTTTGGTCACCTGCATAGTAATGAGTTTTCAGGGACCTGGGGATGGAGGGTGAGGAGCATATGTGGGCTGGTGGGGGTAGGACTGAAACTGCACTTCATGCATTTGTCTTCCTGCAAGGCTTAGAAAAAAAAAAAAAGCAGAGAAAGCTAATGTCATGTTACACTGCCATGTAGTCTCTGTTACCTTTTCTTCTGAAGAAATCTCTCTTGGACACACAAGTTAAAAAAAAATACCCAACTGCATAGTTCTAATGTAACCCTCTGGAGGATGGTGTTAGGAGGGGTCCAGAGCAAGCCGGGAGCACCAGTGGCCACAGCTGCAGGCAAGGAGTTCACTGCAGCACAACAGTTTTCCCCAGGGCTGAATGGGGTCTTCTGCTGAGCTATCGCACAGCTCTAGTGCGCTCAGTGCATCCACAGCAGTCGATTGGGAGGAAGGGGATTGCTCCCACTGTTTCTTGACAGCCTCTATTTCTTAAGGGTGGACTGAAAATCCTCATTTGCTGAGGTGACAAAGGACCGTCTCCAAGTGGGGAGCCACATGGGATTTTCTCAGTGCCTTTCACAGCAGAGAAACCATATCATACCAGAGCTGTTTCCAAGTAACTTCTATAGATAATGATAGACTTGCCATAGTGGCCAGGACTGGGTCCTTAAAACAAAACAAATCACTTTGAGCATGGTGGTGAGTGAAACATTACAGGATTTTCCTTTCTCTTGCCATTGTCTAGATGTATTTCAAGGGATGGGGCCATTAAGAAATGCTACAATACATTTTTGTTAAGATTCTCTGTCTAAGCAGTTATGAGCTGTCACCGCAGTGTGGGAGTGACTGGGAATGAAATGACCACAGACATCACTAAATCAGGTATCACCCCTCCTCCTCTGTTGAAGGAATGATTTCACAAAAGTTTATGTGACTAGTTTGTACTTTCAAGCTCCTACCAGTAAGTTTGATCCTATAAAGAATGGAGTGTTCTGGCCCTGATCCAGAAAAACACTTAAGCCCATTGCAGAGTGCTTTTCTGGATCAGGTCCAGAGCAGAGCAACATGCAACTGTTGGGGGTTCAACAGTAGGGGTTTTATCTCTCTCTCTTTTTTTTTTTTTTTTTTTTTGTGTGTGTGTGTGTGTTTATAAGGGAATCTCCACATACATGACTGCAATGTGGGTAGGATGAAACAAAACAATAGCTAATCTCTAGAAAGACAGGTCAAAGCATGAACAACATGACAATATTTTTGGTAGAAATCTAACAAAAACTCCATGAGAACCTTCTTGATGTACAGTGGTTGACGGAGGAAACAGCAGGTAGGTGTTGTCCCAGGGTTTCTCATCCAAAGCAGAGCTTTGCTGCACCAGGTGTTGCTTGTTTAGACAAACTGTGGTTTTCCCAGGCTACTTGTTGGTGATGTTTGTGGGTAAATAACCTGTGGTAAATAACTTATTTGACAATCTTGAAACGACTTAGAAATATCTTACAATTACCCCAATTTTTTAGGTATACAAGTGAATTCAGAATGATCTTTCAGCAAATAATTGTCTTACATTTGCACTAGAGCAGCCTGTCTGAGCCTTTTGAGAAATGCTAGTTGGTTTTGTTAGGTTTGGCTGAAATAAAAAAGAAGTATGCTGCTTCTCATTGACTAGACGAATTAGGTCAGAAATATGCTTGTAATGGGAAATAAAATCCAAATCAGTCCTCCAAGTCTTTTTTTAAATCAGTGCCATGCTATTTGAAGAGACTAGGAATGAGTTAGTTGTGATGAATTCCCACAAAAAGAGGGTGAATTTAAAGAACAAATGGGAACACAGAAAGAAATGAAATTATACATCAGGTTATTGTATTTTGCTTCATCAATGTTAAAACAGCAGTTGTCAGATGGTTGTCCCTTCACACCAGGATACCAGGCATATGTAATGGAGGCTTTGCCTTTGTAGAAAGGATGATGACGGATTAGTGCTTAGATGCTGAAATAACTCTGGTAGTAGATGGATACCCTTTAGCTAAGGGAAGGGGGGGCTGCTGAGTCTGAATTTAACAAAACCAGACTTGCCCACAGACTTGCAAGCGCTCACAGAGTGGATTTTAATGCTGCAGGTGACATTGTTGCTGACTGAAGAATGTTCATCAAATCAGAAAACTGCTGATAAGCTGCCTTTCTGAAAAAGGGATCTCACGAGCTTCTCCTGTAAATCTCTGCCTCTCATCATACCCTGGGAGGTGAGGCAGAGGACTTGTGACAGATATTATTTAGGTTTGCCTTCAGTTTAGTAGTGTAATCAAATGGAGCTATAAAGAAAAAAAACCCCTTAAAATATTTCCTTTACGGTCCATTAAAATCTGAATGAAAAATGAAAATAATTGAGTCTACGCTTCCCTTTGAATATTATAGTACACCACTGAAAGGTGTGAGTGTATTGAAACATGAGTATATTGACCACCGTCACTCAGGTTCTGCTAAGAACATTTTAACATTGAACTGAATATATCACAATGGGAGTGATATAACTAACTCATTCAGCAGTATTTGCAAAGACTCAATTTCTATAGGGCTTGCTGGAATTTTATGAAATCAGTCTTAAAGAACATATTGCTTCTGTTGTTGCTGATTTTTTTGCTAGTTTTGTGATTCACTTTTTTTTAAAATTCTATTTCCAAACCAAAACACTAATAGAAATGAGTAGGAACTTTGTTGAAATTTCTGTTAATTCCATTTGTAAGCCAAATATTTGGGGTGTTTTTGCAGAAGAGCTTGATCTTGGTTTACACAGCTGTGGATTTTGGTTGTAGTTCTGTAACTAGATTCAGACCTTGGAGCTTCAGGACTTTCTTTCATGAGACTGCTCATTGCTGGGCTATAAAGTAATGTAATTTCTTCTAGTTTTGTTCTATAAGAGAAACACACTTTCACCAAACATATCACATTAAATAATCAGGTAAGTGTTCTATTATTTCTCCCTGTACACATGCATTTTTCCTTAACATTTCTGCTTTGCATAGAGTGAAGAGATTTTTAAAGCACCTCATATCATCCATAAATGAATTTGAGGTTTTTTTTTCCTCTTTCATATTTCCTGGAAATTTTACTATTGTCTTTTTATTATACTACCACTAATAATTTGCTAGTACTACAAAAATAATACTTTTTATGCCTTTCTTCATTTAGTTGTGGATTGATTTAGTGCTTCGGATAGATTCTTTTAGTATGTGGCAAATGTGGGCATTTCTTTTGCTAATGTTCTGATTGCTGAACCAAAGACCAGGCTGAAAGCTCTGATCAGTCCTGTACACTTCAAAAAGTTGCATATAGGGCCCTCAATAGACACGTGTGATTCCTGGAGACAGCAACCGAATGTTAAAAGAGATACTGTAGAGTGCTGGTGTGTCTTGTTATTTAATTTGGGTGAGTGAAGAATATATTTTAGAAACTGTCACTGGGCAATATCCTCTGTTAAGGAGTAATTATAATGGGGGATCTGGGCAAGAAAGACTTTCTATGATCTAGACCTGAATAGTTTAGTTATGTCTTGAGCATTATAGAACTTGCAGAGTTGTTGAACAGTAAAGATAAAGAAAAAGATAAATGGAATTAATTTATTTTGAATTTATATACATGCCTCTGCCTGCATTAATATTAAGTTCCATCAAAAATCTAAATAGAAAGAC
Source organism: Coracias cyanogaster (assembly GCA_033124195.1). Lineage (NCBI taxonomy): Eukaryota > Metazoa > Chordata > Aves > Coraciiformes > Coraciidae > Coracias > Coracias cyanogaster. The sequence goes on along the minus strand of JAVSBS010026102.1, from coordinate 182,830 downwards.
TGTAATCTTAGAAGTTCTCTCAATAGCACCAGCAAATCATTCTTGTTTACTCTACATGCTAATAAAACAGGAACATGACACTCCTGAAAACAAGATTGCAAAATACAGAAAATGTGGTCTGACATTTTTTTTCTCCCCAAAGGAGGGACTGCCACTAACTAAAGTATTTCTTATGAAAGCTCGATTGCTTAAGATGCAGAATATTAAGAGAGAAAAACACTTTAGGACACAGCCATGTCACCAGCTGTTACTCACCCCTAATGAAATTGTTAAGTGATATTCTTCATAAATAGGTCAGAGAAACTTTTGAATTGTGAAGAATGTTTTATCTCTTTCTTTGAAATGTTTGTATTAAATTTAGAACTAGTAATTCATTAAGCTCATTAGCTCTGACAAGGAGAGTAGAGCAATATCTAGGATATAGATTTCAAGGCTTAAAAATGTTAGTGCTTACAAATAAACATGAAAGCAATGTGTGGAGAAAAATATGAGACCATAATATGTTTAACTGTTTTCTGAGCGTGGCCCTCTGGATTAATTAAGAACATTTTCTATATTCAGACACTTGAATATAAACAGAATACATTATGACTTTGTTAACTCTGTTTTAATAGGGAAAAAGAGAATGCATTATGATGAATGCAGTGGAAAGTAGTTGAGACTATATTTTGTTGTTTGCTTTTTGGCTTCAGTTAAAAGAGGAGATAATCACTGAGTTTTACAGGATCTCAATTCGAAATTATATTGTTATTGATTGACAGAGTTTCAACAGTAAAAGTTTCTAACATATTTACAGACACACACTTTTGTATGACCTGTTCTTTGTTGCAGGTTTGTAAAGATGTAAAAAGGTATTGAGCTCTGCCAAACACTTGATTTGTGATGAAACTTTTATTTAGTCTTAATCATTTCTGATATAATGCAATAATTTTCCAGAGTTAAGTTAGAGATTGTTATACTGGCTTCCTCCTAGAAAAGAGGGAACTGGAGAAAATCAAGGACTCAGTGCTTGGGACCCATTGTAGAATCAGAGTCCGGTCTATTGGTGTAGCCTCCCAGTCTTGGACATTTTAGAAATAGCCTTTAAAGCACTTTAAACATACCAGGTACACTATGTGCTTGTTCTCAATAATTTTCTACTTTCATTCATTGTCTTGCTTTGTGGTCTTGAGGCTATGATTAAGATCATCCTCGTATCTGTAAAATGGGTTTAAGAGCACCTCACCAATGAATCAGTTTGTGAGATTCCTGATGGAAGTGTAACTATAATTATTAGTAGTTGGTTAATTTTTAGCTACATTTGCTAATGCACATCACAAAGAAACAGGTTTGTACCAGAGATGTTTGGAATTAGTGGCTGTACAAATACTCAGGGCTCAGAAGAATGCTAGTTTTTACAGAAATGCAGTACTGAAAGAAGCCAGGTTTCCACAACTCCTTCCAATGCATGCTGTGCATGCCCAGTAATTAAATTTCTTGGTTCACCTTTACCTGTATGTATTTGAAATAATCCTTGAATTTTTTTTTCTTTTTTAGATAAATCGTCATAGAAGAAATCATTCCCAACATAACTTAACATTTGCAGACATCATTAGTACACAGGAACACACGGTAAGCAATTGCTTTATAGAGCTAAGAAATCACTCCTGTTATTTTAAATGATTATAATGTAAATGTTACACACATTTTACTAAACGATAAGCACATGAGGCTTTGGATGCCTCAAGACATTAAGGGATTTGAGGGGCTTTGATTAATCAATAAAAATAATAATTTTAGAAGGTACAAAGCAATTTATATAGCTTGACTTTGCTGTTAATTCCGTTCTACTAGACTGATATTTCATCAGTATTAATACTAGGTATTAAAAAAGGTGACCATGTCTTTGTCCTGTCTTCACCCATATGAAGACTTTTTACTATTAATATCAGTTTTTATAAATAAAAGTGATCACAAAATTTAACAGCTTTTTTCTTGACATTAAAAGAATCTAGGGGAAATGGAAAGCATGAAGATTTTTCTATTAAAAGAAAATGAATATGCAAGTATATATTAATCAAAGAAATCTTGATATTAGTGGTACTTTTACCCACACAAACTCTTCAGGATTAGGTAGGTTCAGAAGCTTTGAATTATTCTAATTGAGAAAATAATGGAGCCTATACGTGATAATTACTTTTCCTTATAGTTTCTAATGCTGTTAGGTCCTGACAGTCTTTTTTGTTGTTATTTAAAAACTCAAATATTTACACATATGTACTATCATCTCTAATATTCTTCTAAAAAGCAAGTTTAAAAAAAAAAAAACAAAAAACAACACAAAACCCCACACAATAATTCCATTTTCTTATTTCCATGTTAATTCTTCGGGGCATTTTGGTCATTTTTCTCAACCTTCCATAGCTGAAAAGGTGCAGAAAGGGCAACAGCTTAACAATAAATGATGATATTTATTGAGACAGAAACAACTGAGATTACCATTAGGATATATTTTGCATTCTTCTTAATCCAATATCATCCACTTGTGGAGGTATTGTAAGTTGATCCTGAGCTGTCTTGGAATTATTTTCTTAAAAATAAGTAGAACAGAAAAGGGAATATTGATAGATGTTAAACAAGTGGTATATAACACTACAAACAAAGGTTATAAAACTATTGGGGTGATCCTAGAAATCTTTTTATTTGTCTTTGTGGTAAATTTGTTTTGTAATTCCATAAATGTCCCTTATGTTAATTACAGAGAAAACTGGGCACATTATCAACTAATGAAGACGGTGCTAATTTTTTTTAAAGATGGTGCTTGTACGAATTCAATTTAAGCAATATATATGAAAATAACTTTGCTCAGCACTGAGAGGTCTCATATTAATTGAAGATCTTGTATGTTTGAGGTGTTTAATTTTGAGCTGCTTAGTTTAAAACAAATGACAGATTTGAACTATGTAATTTAAATCAGGATATTTTATATGTTCCACATTTGTTAGTGGATTTGATATTCCAGTTTGAGACAATTACAAGGAAAATATAACCGAGTAGCAACATTTTCATCTGGAAGCACATCCAGTTTTTAACTTCCCAAAATGTGAAAATAGAGGTGATTCAGATCTGATGTTGAAAATAGCATTTCCTTTTAGTTTTGGATTGGTTGGGAAGGGTGGTTGGTAAACTTAGAAAGCATGAGCTTTTGGGTCTGATTCAGAGAAGCAATCAACAGCTTAAATGGTTAGCTAGTGCTCCTCCTAGTTTCTCTTTCCAGATGGGTAGAAATATTAAAAAGAATAACATTTCTCATGTGTTATTTGGCTTCTCTGGCCCTGGCCAAGCACCAAAACTTTTATGCTACAAAAATGAAGGGTTAGAGGGGGAAGAAAAATATTGAAAGATGTCAAGTGAGTTTGATATTTAAAAAAAAAAAAAGTAGGTGGACATGGGGATTATGGCTTATTTTAGCTCTAATAATTCATCCGTCCATCACTAGATAAATAGTGACATGACTCTGTACAATAATCCCTACATACTTTATCTCTAGGTTTTGTATGGCAATGATATGCATGACAGGAATTTGCATGAGATAAGTACAAATTACAGAAAATGCACGTATTAATCCTTGTGTGCTCATTTGAGAATGTCACCTAAATCATTGTCCACAGACCCTTTCATAGATGCAAACAGATGTGTATACAGTATATATTTCATTATATGTTGCACAACAGCAACAGATAAAATCAAAGGAAATAGTTAAACATATTACACTGTGAATATTGTGATATTTTGTATAATCAAAATAACAGATATGTTCGATTTGAAAATCCTTATGTTGCATGTTAAAGCATGTTTTATTGCTATTTAATGGCTTTGCAAGCAGCAAAACTGTAATGAAACCGTTACAAAATTACCTTGTGACACAATTTACTGTAAAGACCATGCGGAGTTTCTAATATCCAAGTCAGGCACTGACTCAGTGGTGTTTGAGAGGGAAAAGCGGCTCACCTGAATCACAGTTTTGCTTCTTTTCCCATTACCAACACAGCTGGGACATCCTTAGCTAATGAGACCTGATGAGATGGCAAGTCAAAGGGTTTGGCTGGAGATCAGTCACTGTGTTTTGTTTCAATTTTAATTTTTAAATATAATTGTACACAGCCAAAAATATCCCCTATCCCAAATTGTATATCACAGCTATACAAAGGATGTTTCAGCAGATCATAAAGAATCGAGCGTCTGCAAGGGCCTCTGGCTTAAGGAAAGCATTCAGAGACGTGGAGGAGCAGAAGCTAAGAGAGGGAATTGTGAACAAAAGAGCTGGCCTAGGACTTGCTTCTAATATGCCAAAACTCAAAAGCTCAAACTTCGGTACCCTACAACCCGGTGTCGCAGTCTCATGCATACCAGCAGAGTCCTTACCCAGTACTGGCACCACAGGAAAGGGACCAGGTTTCTGTAATACCAATAACAGGCTATGAGATCTTCAAAGGTGATATCAGGCTGCCAATATCACATACTGCTTTGGTCAGTAATAACTAAGGGCTTTGCTGGTTTGGAAACACCACAACACAGCTGTGTTTCTTTTGTTATAGTTCCCGTTTCAGCTTCTAAGTCGAGAATTGAGAAAACTGCCCAATTTGGTTTTCTGCACCATACTATGAGATCATTTAGTTCAGCTGGAACCTTGAAGACAGGTTCTCCCTGCACATGGATGCACACACCCCAGTGGAGTGTGACCTTTTAAGGCCTGTGGGGGGTGAGCGCCTCTATACCAGAGCTCATCCAAAAGACAGCACCACTTAAAAGCATGATGTGTTTTAGCATCTTGCATGAACCTTGATTTAGTGCTAACTCAAAATGTGGCACCTATGAAAGCAATGTAACTTTTCCTGTGGTACAGATATTTGATATTGGATACCCCTAAACATGGCTATCTTTTATAAGAAGGAAGAGGCTCCTACAGAAGTATGGTGTGTCCCTCATAGCTATTAATGAAACTCAATGTATGAAATGATATTTTGATATAACTTACTTGCAATATATTTTCAACTAGTTTTTTTTACTTATAGCTAGAAAATTTGCTTGCTTTTTTTTTTTTTAATGGATCAAGGAATGGAATATTATTGAGGTATTTTTCAAGTTTATTTCTTTGTTTGAATTGACTTTAAATGTTTTTTAGAAATTTTCAGAAGAATTGACTGTATTGGAAAAAAAAAAATAGGTGACTAAATAGAGACTTAGGGATAAAATGCTCCCACAGTAGATTAGCTGTATGGAGACCCTTGTGTGTGTACTAAGTGGTTTCATTAATCTAAATGATATGGTTATGACATGTTGGCATTGTTTTTTTCATTTCTTGTAGGTAGTGGAGAAAGAAGGATATCTTCTAAAAGCTAAAATAGCAGATGGTGGAAAGAAATTAAGGTAATATATCTGAATGTTACAGAACTTAGCTGCAAAAATCAGAGTTGATGTATGTTTAAGTATTTATTGCTACTGTTGCTGGTAACAGCCAAACTACCAGTGTTTCAGTATTAAGCAAATGTACGAGTACAGTCCTGGAAACCAAGTGACAGCAGCTAACAGGCTCATTGCATGCAATCATCATGTGTCAGTGTTAACCTCTCTATTATACATATTACAACCATATTAAGAGCAACCTTAAGGCACAAGGAAAACCAATGGTATATTTGCCAGTGGGCAAATTTTAAGTGCTGAATGTGTGCTTGACAGTTACAAGGATGGGGTGTAGGAACCCGCCATGTGGTGATGCCAAGAAAAGATTATTGAAAGTGGTTAGCATTTACTTCACACTGTGTTGAAATTAATGTGAATGTTAATGCTGCCTTTTATGGAAGGCTTTGCTATGATTTGCTGTATATAGATAACTATAAAGGTGTAGGATTGATATGAAAAGTACCGTAGGTTGCTAATGAAAATGAGAGATGAATATGAAATATTACAATTTTTGACTGGAGAAAGGAGCCAGGTAAAAAGTTCCCCTATCTACATACTGCTAAACCACAAGGCTCATTGAAAAGGGAATCTGGAGGTCATCTAGTCCAACCTCTCACTTGAAGCAAGAACATTGTCAATGCTTGGCCGTCCTGCTGCAGGTGGGTGCCTTCAGCAACTGGTATTTTGGAAAAAGGCATTGAAACCAGTAATAGCCTATTCCTCACTTTGGGCACTGAAGCTTCTGCAGAGTATGCATACGCTGTAGAGAAGCCCACATGAGGAGGGAGTTTTGCCTTCCCAGCACATCAGGAGCCCCTAGCACAAAGCATCTCCATGACGTTGTGCACTGGCTCAGTGTAGGTACAGGGATGAGGCAAGGTAGCTCGGCCACTTGTGCTTTTAAATAGCCCTGAACAGTCTCGTGTATTTAAATAGCCTGAGAGCTTGTGAGCACCACTGAAGCTATAACGTGCTGCCATCAGGTGTTCATTTGACAGAATGCAAATGCAGCTCCTGCAGCCCCCCCGTGTCGGGTTGCACCTCACAGGGACCCTCTGGCACCAACTTTCAACCATGACTTTAACAGTGTAGCTTATAGACAAATTCACACAATATCCTTATCAATTCTAGCTGTGCCTTCTCTGCACATTGATATTTCTGGCTCTTTATACAATCAGAGGATGGGTAGTGAGGTTTCATCTTCTTTGTGTACACTTTTTCTGACTCATCCTTTCACTTACCTAAACTTCAGCAACTGGAAGTGATTTCTTGGATAACACTGATGCCACACAGCAAAAAATAGAATATTTTGAACTGTCTTTTCTAAAGAGCTTTAAAACTTTAGGTGACTGCCTGTATCCCATGAAATATGTGTGCCGATCTGTACAGAGACAAGTACAGTTTAAAGCTTTTTTTCTTTTAAACCCGATGGATGACTTTATAGAAAAATGGATAAAAAGATTGTCTAGTTTGCATATCTTTAGATCACAAAAGTAATGAAGTTTTTGTTTTAATATCTCATTTTTTAAATGAATCAAATGTAGAATAGAAGAACTGGGGAACTTCAATTTAGGGGGAAAAAATATTCTTGCAGATAATAGGGTGAAATTCTGTCGCATTACTGTAGCTTCTATAATTCCTATAGTCTCTTGCAAAACACTACATTTTCTTATTCCTGATGGAATTAACTCATTGCCTCCTTAAAATTCAGAATGAATATCAGATAAAACATCTCACCTGACAATTTAAAACACACTTATCATTGACTTTTTATTTCTTTATTGTTGACTTCTTATTTCAAAACCCTGGCTAGAAAGGGTTCGTTTGGTTTTTTTTCAAATAGGTTTCAGGTTGAAATGAAATGTTTTCACATTTTGGAAAACTTCCTAGTTAGTTTGATCACAAATTTGAATCTTTTAAGAAGTTTGCATCCAGTCTTGGACTTCAAAATGCAGTTGCTGATTTGTATTTCTCAGCTAGAAAAACCTGCCCCACAAGTAGCCAGAGGAAGCAGCACTCTGGCTAGTAGAAGTGACCATGACACAACAATGTTCCTCTCCATAGCTCATGTCAAGCATTTGGTGCAAGTAGGTACTGAATCTAAACTGTCCCCCAAGGTTTTTAATCCCTTGGTAATCTATATTATTCCAGGATATCCAACACATAACAAATCTGGTTAAACTGGCACATAGCATGCTTGGCCACTTACTCCCATATGTACTTTCTTACCTTTTATGAGTAAGAAAAAAAAATAATTAACAAAAATGAAAAGGAATTGAAGTTGTTCTTACCAATAGACAACTTGTATTCACTACCTTGATGATGATTCTCAGCTACAGCACTCGTTTCCTAAGGATACTTTAAAAAATACTTAACTGAGGTTGAACTGTTCATTATGCCAGTATACTTAATCTGCAGTTATGACTATAGTTCACACTGTTTATGGATACAGCTTTACAGTAGTAATAAATTGAGCTGAAAATTTCAAAGTAGCTTATAAATGTTGTCTTTATTGTGGGGAAATATGTCAGTGATGGCGAGGTACTTTTCCAAAACCCTACTGTTTCTTTCTCTTCCTCAATGTCTCCTTATTTTTTCCTCCCCATTAACATGGCATAAGAAATACAGTCTTATTTTCTTCAGACTTATTAATCTCCTTCACAGAGAGGTTCTTTCAGTCTTGTCTCTTGTTGACTGTATTTTAGGAATGATTGTTAAATGATGTTGGGTGAAATCCTGCCCACACTGGCGTGCAAGTTCCTCTGATAGTGCCCGTGGTGTTAGCGCTTCACCTGTAATATAGGTTGTGCTTCTTAAAGTGATAACTGAAACATGTGGAATAGGAAAGTCATTAATGGAAAAAATGCCTGTTATTATGCCTGATGTGAAATTTGATGGTATCTTGAGTGCACCAGACCTCTGAGATGGATCTGGAAGCGAGCATTTGATGTACTGATGATCTTAGATGTCTTTTCCAACTGTAGTTATGCTGTGATTTCTAAGACATCTGACAGGCTTTTAAACTCAACAAAGCCAGGTTTTGCTAGAATAAAACATGGCTGTGTTTGAGTTACTTGGGAATACCCAAATAAAGAAAACTCAAAGGAGCTAGGGAAGACAGACAAAAAGGGTTTCTAACAACTCCTCGTTGGGCCCTCCATGTCCTCCCAGGCAGCTCCTTTTAACACGCTATAACATACATGTGAAACAGCCCATTTACCACATGCATTTTCAAGTTTGTTCTAAAATATTCAGATTTGTCATTTACATTCACATAAAGAAAATAAATAGTGGGTTTATGACTGCTTTTGTAAATGTCAGATGTTATGACCCCCAAATAAGAGAGCTGAACTTGAGATGTTGATCTAAAAATAGTTTTCTGTCAGATCCATTTGTTTATGATTATGTGGTGGTTTGAAACATCACATTATATGTAATATATATAATAACATTTTCTTCTGAGTTGATTATCATGTTCTTCTGCATCAGGGGACACTGTTTCATATATCCACGTGCATTTTGACTTCTCTCTGGCCCCAGCAGTTTTCCAGCTCTCTAGGGCTGTACCGTGAACTCCTGATGTTTCATGGTTACTTAAACCTCTCTCAGATACCATTCTTATCGTCCTTGCTCTGTTGTAAATTTTTAACTTAGGGAAAAGAGAAAGCATTTGGGACCTTTCAAAATGAACCCTGTTCTGAGCTCTGCACAGTCAGATCAAAATTATATTTTTCCTTCTCAGTTCTATTTTCAGTACTAGTTACCAGAAGGGCACCAGCTATTTTTGAGTTATCTAAGTATATGTGAACTTCAAGCGTGCGTGAATAATCACACTGTTTTCCTGCGATTAAGGCATCATGGTGGAAAAGGGACATAGATAGGCTTCAAAACATGAATGAGAAAGGTGGTCTTCAAGCATTGTTAAGCCACATTCAAGTATAATTAGCATGGTGCAACTCCATCAATATTGATGGAAGTACATTGACAATATTGACTTTAATCCTTTTTTGTTTCTGATATGAAATAATTAAAAACCAGTTCTACAAATGGAGCATCTTTTACCTCCTGCTTGCATGCCTTGCTGATATTTTCTCTTTTTTTAAATTTAATTTTATTTTTAAGGAAAAACTGGTCCACATCTTGGATTGTTCTCACTGCTCGGAAAATAGAATTCTACAAAGAATCCAAGCAGCCAGCGCTGGCCAACATGGTAGGCAAGCAACCATCCAATACACTCAGCTTCCTTGTAACTGTTATTTCCAGTATAAAAAGTTTGGTGTTTACATAAGACAAATTCAACCTTCAAAGGTTTGAAAGCAGCTGAAGGAAAGTGCCTTGATAAACTTTTAATCAGATGTAGCATATGAGAAGAAATAGGACTTAGCATATCCTTTATTAAGAGGTACATTTGGAGAATAATTGTAAAGTGAGACAAATGGTGAGTGACTATCCAGTAATGTGAAGGTAACACTTTAAATTAAGGTGCCATTTATAAATGCTTTATTCTTATTTATGAAAATGATCACTAAATGCAGCTACTTCCTCAAATAATGTATTATAAAGTATGTTATAAAATGTATTAGTAATAAATGCTTAACAGATGATGCGATGAGAATCTGTTGCAAAGGATATTGTGGGGCGTAAATTCTATTAAACCATGTATGTGCATCTTTAATACATGAATTTAAGTTATCTACCATCCTATAAAGTGGCTTATACATTAATAAATAATAATAAATTATTTATAAATGGCACCTTAATATAGGGTGTTACCAAAGCAGAAAATATTATAAGTTAGAAAAGTGATTTTTTTTTATCGTAGTATATATGTGATATCTACCATATCCTGCTAACCTTCCTGAATATTTCTATGACTCCATCTAATGCAGCTAATACAATTTCTGTAGCCTGTAGTTACTACAAAGTGAAATTTGCGGTACCTTTTTATTGTGCCCCAAGGAAAGACCACCAATCTTAGTCTTCGGCAATGTGACAGCTGTGTTGTGCAAGCAGTAACAGCACATGTCCCTTCAGTGCTAGTTACTGCCAAGTTGAGCCTAAGAACCTGAATGTGGGCAACAAAAGGGGAATTCAGTAAATGTGCAACACTGTGGGCAACGAAGGGATAGGTTTGACAAAGCCCTGTTGTGAAAGACTCTCAAGGCCTGATCAAACCTGCCAAATCTCATTGGCATGATGGGTGGCCACGAAGGTGCTCTCTTTGGCAGGAGTCACAAACAATAAGCTATTTTGTCTGTGGCAGGTGATAGAAACCTTTTCTTCTATATATTATTGATCTACCAATGCCACCTGCCATAAAATTGGCTTTAAAGAACAGTTTTTTATACCTTACTTTTTGGAAAGAAAGAGAGGGTTGTAACAAAAATAAAAATAATAGACAAAACAATATAAGCAAAGGCTGAAATCTAGTGCTCTCTGCTTGTCTGTGTTAGTACAGCTGAAAAATACTACTCTTCTGCAGCGATGAAAACAATAGCTTCATTTAATATTTTTTTCAGAATTGTCTGTTTCCTTAGATTTGAATTATATGTGATTTTTAAAAAAGTCTCAGGTGAACTTATTGGACCTAATCTTATAAGTTACTAGCTGTCTTACACTTCTACCTACCACCTCATCTCCTCTTTCCTTGATAGCTCTCACCCAGATCCCAGGAGATAAATAGGCCCCACAAATACAATACAAAGGAGATTTGATTTTTTGAGACTCCTCCAAATATTTAAAATCCCCATTAGCTCTCCTAAGGCAGACCTGTATGGAGAACAGGGCTCAGGCCCAGATCTCAATCTATTTTAACTTGAATTAAGGTGTGTTATGAGAAGGGATCTTCTATGAGGAGACAATCCCTTTCCCTGAAGTCTAAGTTGTCACCAGTGCTCACAATCAGTGAGATAACATCTACTGCCTCATGTAATAGGAAGAACACAGATGTATTTTTTGCATATTTCGGTCATTATGGGTGGAGAAAAACAAAAGTGGGTTTGGGAGTTTCTTTTTTTATTCCATGCTAGATCTGAGTACTGGGGCTGTGATCCCAATGTTCACTAGATGAGTAAAAAGCTGTTAAAGTTATGTTTTACATAACTTACATGCCATGGTAAACAAACAAACTGGGTAAAGCCTGAAAACAAGAGCTGTCAGCGTTCAAAAAAATCTTACAACCCAACTTCCTAACCCCAAATTTCACACATCAAAAAAACCTAAACTGGCTTGTTGGTCTCATCTGATAAAGAAAAAGGAATAATTATTTCATTTGGAAACCATTTAACTAGATATAATTTTGATAGTGCAAAGGAAATAGTACAGAAAGGGTTCATTAGAAATAATTTGTTTTCTGTTTTTTGTTTTTTTTTTTTTTTTTCTCCAGCTGTAGTTTACTTTGGGAAAAAGGGAACTCAACCATTAATTAAATAATGTAATAGAGGCGATGTTCATTCATAATAGTATGACTTACAGCAAAGCATTTTTATTGTTAGCAGGAAAATAATGTGACTTAAAAAGATTAATGTTCCCTTGTATTATAAAGATACTAATTCATTAATTATTAAATACTGTACATGAAGTGAAAATTTAGAATAAGACTGCATCATTAGAGGAATGATATTTCACAGTAGAGGCAACAGGAGAGAGGAAAATGAAAGCACGTTCTAATCATACCTCTTTTTCTGATGATAGGATAAAATTTAGAGGTGATTTAAAACTATATTTACAAAAAGCTTTAATAATATTCTAATGTAAAAAAACCCTAGTAATACCTAAAAGGAATTCTTGTTCCTTTCTACAGTTGTAGATTTAGGACTCACTATAACAACTTTCTTATTGATTTTCATGGAGAATAATGGGATCCATGGCTTTCTGGTGAAGCTAGTGACAGTATCTAGTAATATTATAAGTAATATTTAGAGCACAATAATTAAAGCACACAGAGGAGAGATTCAGAAAAGGTGGAAGTTTGTATTCTATGCAGTTAAATTATTATCTTTTGCTGTGGCCTTGATCATTTGTGGTCATGCTTTTGATACGCTACTTTTTTTCTTGTAGCACTCATATGAATATAACTTCCTTTTTATTTTACATGAAGGACATTGTGATCTAAAAGGCACATAGCTCCATTCTTTCTTACCAGCATTAAATTGTATTATCAATTGGTCTTTCTGACCAAGAAAAAGGAGTCTGTTTATTCCCTGAGATAGTTTATTCAACAGAGGTTATTTTAACCTCAGGTTATTAGCCCATCTGCAGAGTAATTTAGCGAGTGAAAGTGCTGCTGAAATCCATATTCATGTTTAGGAAGATTTCATTGTAGCAGACACTTGTATCAATTTGCAGCATAACCCCCTCCAACAACACTGATATAACATAATTGCTCTGACTGCAAAACACAAAGCAAGGACGCAGAATGCTCAGGCTTTCGCAGTAACCTTAACTTACTACTTTTGCAATGGCTCTGCGTAATGCATAAACTGGAAAGCAAACTAAGTAAAAGAAAATGTTTAGGCCAGAATAAATTTCTAGGCAATTTTCCTGGGGTTTCTATGGGTTTAAGCATTGTGTGGAGCTTCCCAGACGCAGAAGAGCTGATGTGCACAATGGATGGTTTCAGGCTTGATAGTTCTGAATGCTTTTGCATGTAGTTTTCATCAGAAGATTCCTGTGTTATATCATACTCATGAGTTTTGTGTGGTGTTCATAGAAACCTCACATCCTGTTCTGGGCAGAATTGCTACATTCTCCCAAAGAGAAGTTTTCGAGTTGATTATTGTATGTAGCAGAAATGTGTTCATCTTTCTGATGCCATGATCTTACGTCCCATCCTTTCTGCAAAGGGAGATGCACATACTTATACTTTTTTTCCTGCTTCTTACAAAATCAGAACTGAAAACAAACTCCAGATGACTCAAATGACAACAAAATTAAACTGTGTGTACACTGAGTGCACAGAGGAGTCCAAATTCTGCTGCTGCATAAGTCTTTGTACAATCATAGAAAGTACAAATGGTAAAATCCTGTAGAGTTCACTGTTCCATCTTCCTGCAAAACCTCCCTTTACATTGTTGTTTTGTTTTATTTTTTTTTTTTCCCCACTTCAGTGTGAAGTGTTATGGCAGCTTTCCTGAGGAAAACATTCCATAGCCCAGTACCCTTTGCTATCAGGAAACTATTTCCCATTTCTTTGTCTACCATTTAATCTTTTCTTTTCATCTCATTACATGTTTCCAGAATTTCTCAACTCTTTCTACTAGTGGAGTAAAGCTGTCCTTCTTTGTTGAAGTACTTTCAGACTCAAACTATCCTTTCTTGGGTAATTTTTTTCAAAGAAGCAAGGTGACCCACTTTGACAAGGCTGGGGTTTTTTGTTCATGATGGGTTATAGCCCTGCCTGCTCTGTGAGGTGCAGACCTAGTCACTGCCTGGAGTCCCAGGGAGGAACCTTCTCTGGGGTAGCTCCAGGCCAATGGGAGACATCTAGTCAAAGCAGGCACCATAGCCCTATTTATAAATGCACAGTACTGAAACATTGAAAATTAATTTCCCGCCTCCCCCTTTTGTCTACTTTGTCTACATTGTCACTTTTGCCATGCAAATATGAATTGATTAAATTTCCCAGCATCTCTGTAAAATCAAGTATCAGTACTGCACTTTTGATCTGTTATTAAAAATTCAGAAAGACTAAGTTCTTGTCAGAGGCCAGGCAGGAAGTCTGAGGCAGAGTTAGGGGAAAAAATCCAAATCTAGCGGTTTAGCCACAAGAACATCCTTCCGTTTTGCACAGCATATTTCTTCAGCAAAGACACAGAGGACTGTCAGTTTTAGAGGAGTTGAACCATGATGGTTTTTATGGTTTGGCAAAGAGAGAACATAATTACAACTCCAGTACTGAAAACTGCTAAACACTCTGGTTGCAAATTACTTGTCTAGGATATCTTATTCTGATTCTTTTGACCTATATAGGTCCTTTTCTACCCATCTCAAAAACACTCTGTAGAACACACACTTTTTTTAACCTTTAGTAACAACATCAGAGAAATTCAGTGAACGATCTTTGGAAAGCTGATTATGTGGATGATGCTGGACTGGCCACTGTTAACTTCTATTAAGTTTGTTTTCTTTATCACCAATGCCATTTTTTAAGCTAAAATGGCTTAAGAACAACAGAGGAAAAAAGATGCATCAAGCTGATTAACTATGTTATGTGGGTATTACTCCATATCTTACCCAAAAGGCACTCATTAGTGCTTTCTACTGTTAACAGTAGTATTTTTATTGTTGCCTGGGATGTGCAGTTACCTAATCTACAAAGGCTACTCTAAACTACATGCTTTGCCAGAACCACTGCACAGGCAGATTCCCTGGAGAAGGAGCTTAGATGGCAAATGAGGATTATGGTGCTTTACACCAACTCCTAACAACATAAATGATATGGGCAAACAAATCTGCTCTTTGAATTCTTTGCATCCATACGGAGGAGCTGGGGAGGCAGAGCTGTGTCACTCTGTGATGGACTGACATTGTAAAGCAGCAAACTGTGTGGAGCGACCCTAGTGTTAAGCTCTTCCTGGGTGTCACACATGTCCTTGAAGACTTTTTTTTTTTTTTTTGAGCTAGAAATGATAATTTGTTTGGAGAAATTAAATATAGCTTCTCTTATAGATACAATGTATGATCTTGTCTAATCTCTGTCCTTTCCATCCACATCAGTTTAAATTTGCACTTGGAAAACCCGCAAAACTTTACCTATAAACCCAATGTGTTATCAGGAGGTTTTTGCAAAGTAAGCATTTTAAATGTCTAGTCAATGTGTATGCATTTGTGTTTTGATCCATTGTATGTTACACTAGACTGATTTTTACACCATCTAATTATTTTAAAAATTATGTATCTAATATAAGAAATTATTTCTGAGTTAAGATACCTCAGGAGTCGTTATTTAATAATACCAGGGAATAACAAACCCTTTTCAGTAATATCAGCAACTGTGCTACAATCATCTGTCACCTGAATTTGATATATTCTTTTGTTATCTGATAACTGACCCTATCTGTGAAAAATCAGGCCATGTTCACAGTTGAATTTTTTATTTTTATTTTTTTATTTCTTTCCAGAAACCAGGATATAAACCTGAGTGTGTGGATTTGTGTGGTGCTCGCATTGAGTGGACCTCAGAGAAATCCAGCAGAAAGAATGTCTTTCAGGTAAGAGGCAACACATGCATTTCATTGCTCATTGGAGTATATACTCTGTAAAGTTAAGAGGTAGGTTTTATTTCCTTGGTTTTTAATAACTAGAGACTGATTTAATGCAGCTTTTTTCTTTCCAATACAGGAGTGTAACATTTTATCAAGCATCAGTTTACTATTTTTCTAAGAGAAAGATTTCTGATGACTGAGTCTCCTAAACACTTGAGAACCTGTTGATTTACTGATTAATGCTCTGTATTCAATTTGTTTTTAAAACTTAGTAGGTAATTGCTTTGGGTTCAGGCCTAGAATCTTGACCTTAAGGACTTCCATAAACACAACTTCTTCAAACTGCTTATACAAGCATTGCTCCAACACACTGCGGTTACTCTGTTTATTTTTATTGCTGTTCAGGGTCCTCAGATGGTGATGACCCAGGTTCGTTTCTGGAAGGGGAGGAGAGAATTTTTAAAGCTTGCCTATGTCAGGGCCAGCATAGAAGGACATGCATTTCTCATAGGACTGTTATTCATTGATGGAAAACAATATTATTTAATTACTTCATCTAAATCCTATTGAATTGAAAGGGAGGATCAAGGCCCAAGAAGATGAAAGGATGAGAAAAACATTACTGCAAGGTTAACATTCCAGGATCTAGGGCTAAAATATTTATTGCAACTTCTTCAGATTTTGGACATAAACCAGCTCATGTGAATATCAGTAGAAAGGAAGATTTTTTTTGTTTGTTTAGCTAGAAGTTACATCAAGCCACATCAAAATATTATTCTCTATGAATGAAGCTGTTTCCCAAAGTTCTAATATTAGGAATTTTTAACAACACAAACAAAGGGAGGAGAGACGTAAAAAGGAACATGTCAGGATCAAGATACTGTTAGTTACCAGATAATCCTTTGGCATCATTGCCAATGAAACATGCTGGAGAAGCCAACGGTGCATGGGTCTGGGGTTTAAGAAAAAAATAACACTATGCACAAAACCCCTTCTAAGGGACTGTACATGACTTCTTGAAAAGAAACCTCTTTGGGTGAACTGAGTGAGACTTTTTCAAGGTTTGTTTTTCTAGACATCTTCCTAAAGCATGTGTAATATTCAGAAATATTCCTCTTCTTCAAGACAGTGAGACTTCTGCTTCTATACCCCCCACATCTTTCAGGTTGTCTTGAGACAACACTTGGAGCTTTGTCATTTCCTAGGTATTTTTAGAATAAATATTTTGGTATTGCTGTCAATCTTCAGCTTTTTCACTTGGAATGTGATTAAGTCTAACCTCAGCCTTCATTCCTGCAACCCCCTGAGCACCCTGACAGATCTTCTGAGCTTCTGGGGTTTATTTCTCATTTTGCAGTGAGCAAAATTTCTGTTTGGAAATGCATATTGGAGTGGTGATTCATTACAGCTAATGCATTTCCAATGTAAATACAAATGAAGCTCTGTTATTGAGGTACCAAAATGGTTGTACGAAGACTTTGCAATGCGTTTTCTTCTCACTTCTGCTACTGTGAGGTGTAACTCCACTGAATCAGTATAATGTGAGAAAGGAAACTCATGCACTACTGTTTGAACCCATTAAAACTTGTCATCATCAAGCCAATAAGTGAGGGGGAGAGACATTAAGAAGCAAAAGCATGGGAGGAAGGACATATGTTAAGACACATTTTGAAAAGGGATGGAGCATTGTTTAGACAGAGAGCTACAAGAAGATTATGCCAGATGGTAAGAGTGAAAGAGGAGAAGGCTTTGGCATCAGTAGTGGTGACATTTTGGGAAAGGGAAGGACGGAACAAGACTGGTGCTACATGAGCAGATAGAGTGGGAAGGGGACTAGAAAGAGAGCGAGGATTTGTGAGGTAGTCTGGAGGGAGTCCAAGGCAAGTTCGAAAGCGGAGAGGTCAGTTTGTACCTGGGTACGGCATATTTCAGGAAACACTTCTGATGATCTACTTATCCCTAGTGGGTGGGGACAAGATTGATAATATATGTATACTTATTCATAGATTTGTTCAAATGCAAAAAACATGGGTGATTTATATTTTTTTCTTTTGTGACCTAAATATAGATGCATTGCCTTGCTATTTGATTAAATACATCAGCTACCTAACTCTGAAATGATAAGCTATAAGTATGATTATATCTTCAAAGCATGGTAACAAAGCATGGTTTGTGGGCTTTTGTTTCATTACTTTCTGAATAATAAACCCTTCTTTTCTGATTCAAACAAAGCAGTGGTTTCTTTCTGCTAATGTGTTGTACTTGGAATAGAGCAGAATTCTGAGTTTGATTTAGCTTGGGTGCTCAATTTGAGTTCCTGAATTATAGATTAGAAATAGAAATGACTATTGAGATTTTGGTTTGAAGAAAAAGAAGGAAATCTTGAATTTAAAATCTAAGCATATGACAGTTAATAGAGGGCAATGAGAAGATGGAGTATAGGAGTATCAGAAATAAAACTAATTGGAAACATGATCGATGCAGGAGGAAAAAAAGAGGAAGCTGCAAGTAAATGATATTCAGGCAGGAAGATTTGGGTTTCTGGTCTTGATCATGAGGTTTTCAGCAGTGTTACTCCACTCATTTTAATTGAGCTACTCCCTGTTTAACAGGATAAGTCTGATCTGTCTCTCACACTACCCAATTTGTGCATGCAATCTATTTCTGTTCTTGATGAACATATTATGCACGGGTTTTTTTTTAAATTTTCATTAATAGTAACTGAAAATATGCACATCTTATAAAATATAACAGTCTGATTTTCCTTCATTTATTTTATTGATGATAGAGCTAACACCAAGGAAAAGAATTGGTTAGAAATAGCTTTACATGATGTGGGGAAACGTAGCAGTTTGCAATGAGATACCAGGCTGTTTGTTCTTGCTGGCTGAATGACACGATACACTAGGTCTTCATCAGTGGTGGTGAACAAAAGATTTATGTTCAAATCACATGCTTTAAATATTTCTGCTAAGTGCTAGTTTGCTCTTTGGTGTTTAGCCTGAAATTTAAAGCACTGAGGATTAAAAGGATTACAACATAATCTTAAATAATCCTAAGTGTCATTTACAGAGAGATGGTTGTAATAACTAAATAAAACCATGTTAAGGGATGGCAGTGTTGTCAGTCAGCAACTGGAACAGAAACAGTGCCTGTGTCACTCTGTCGTTCTTCTCTTCCCTTTATTTAGCTTAGTCTGATATGGGGTAGGTGCATTTTGATGTGAGTTATCAAAAAAGAATATAGCATCGTGGTCTACTTTGCAATCATTACAAATAAGGCTGCTGAGGCACCACTAACTAGGTTAGCTTACAGATTTTCTTAATATTAAATGTTTTCTGCTTGTAGTAAACTTTTCAATGGGAGTTTAGTCTTTCTCTTGCTTTACTCATCCTCTACACTGTCAAGCAGCCCTTTTAATTTCAAATTCAGCCCAGACGTGTGGAAGACATGTCTTGACCTTTGACTTCATAATTCTGGAGCTTTGTTAGCACAAAGTCTTGTGGCTGTAGACTATTTCCTTGAAGAGGTTTTGGAAGATTCCTCCCATAATTCAAAAAAGGGAAGGAAAAATAAGAGAGACATGAAGAGTGCAAGAAAAGGTCACTAGCAGCATACTTATGAATTGGTAAAGCTACTTTGTTCTCTGAATAACATTCTTCATGTAACTAACAGACACTTTTTACTTTCTTCTGTAATATTTTTCTCCTGATTACAAAATTCATTTTTTAGGAAGATTCTGTATACGGAATATCTGGAGTTCGATGCTCTGGCTCTCACCACAGATCTGGTGTGATGCTGGTTTTTGTTTCAATATGCTGCAGCTGTAAGGGGTTACTCGTTCATATGCAACTAAGAATTGCAAGTGTATTTTACAAATAGGGAAATCTGTGTAAGACATACAGTATTTCAACAGTGAGACAGCTGAAAGTACAACTGTACCTATGTGTAATATGAAAGAATTTATCTTGCAGCTGTTTCATATAGAATAACATTTATGGCACTGATGTAGGGTAACTCCCTCATCCTTGAAGCTATCTAGCTTTGTCCAAGAGTATAATCTGAATGATAAGATATTTTGTTCTACATACTGTAGGATCAGTATAGCATCTGGATGCCTATCAGGAATGTTTTAAGTCACTGTTTTTTCTCTAGAGGAAGCACCAGGAGTGCGATATGGAGGGGCTTGGATTAGGATTGGTATTTGGGTTTCTTTGTATGCTTTTAAATATAAATGCTGTATAGGGGAGGGCAATCTGAAAAACAAACAAAAAAACCACTTTGGACTCAGATGTAAAGCTTCTGGTGGTCCTTATCAGCAGTTGGAGCATGTTCCTTATGCCAAACCTGCACTCCAAAAAGTGCTGTTTGCTGAGCCTGAGGGTGCTCTTGTCTGTAGCTCTTATGAGGTGCGCAGTGACCTAGGCTGGCTTTGAATTAGATATGCATTAGATGGGTCTGTTGTGATTTTAAAACATCTGTACAGCATTTGTCCACTTCTGGAGGTTACTGCTGTGACTGTGGTTTAATTTCTATCTCAGTGACCTGAAAATATTATTGCCTAATTAAAAGACTTAGCCACATCATACAGTTATTAGATGGTGTCAGTGAGAGGTTCTTTAAATAATGAACTCAGAATCAGTTTAAAAAAAACACAAGAAATTATCTCCCTTGTCATTTTAGAGATGCTCAAGTATATCTTTTTACATAACAAGTACCGTGTCTTTATTCTTGTAAGTGGGAGATCTGTAACATAACGATGTGGAATGGTCTCTGCATTGTGTTTCTTTTGCTCTCTTCCGACTGTCTTGTTAGTGATCTTACCAGCAAAGCCCCTGCCAAAATATTCAGTAAAAGCTAACTGATGGATGTAGAAAATGTTCTGACCTCTCCATTTATCAACTATTTTATTTTCTAAACTAAATATAACATGACCTGTGAATGCTTTTTTTCTTGAATTTAGTTTTCTGTTTTTTTTTTTTTCTTCCATTTTGAAAGCCACATAATACTGTGTTTGGCAGAAACATGTACAAAATGCAGAGCCAGAGCTGTGGATGGTGAGCATTTTAAATATACAACATCTATTCTGATTTCAGGATTCCAGGACTGATTCTTATTGTACTTTTATGATAGTGTAGCTCTGTGGAGATTTTTTTAAAATCACTTTCAATTTAGATCTGTTGAAAAATAAGCTCTATATTAGTTGCTTTATTATCTTTTCATTTATTTTAAACTAGAAGCTACAAATAAAACTACACTTTCTTTAGTTCATTGTCTTAGTTGAGTCCCCAGGTTTTCTGAGGTATCAAGCAGTTCAGATCATGACCTTTACTTTTGGGATCTTCTGTTAGAGTAGTGCTCTGAGCATGTAAATCCAAGCAGGATCTTACGCAAACAATGGCAGTAGAGCTGTGTTTTAATTGTGTATCTATATACCAAATGTTTATTGTTGATTAAAAAAGAAAGGTAAGAGAGAGAGACAGTACATAGTGTGAGGAGAAAAATATCCTTGATTGTGGGGAAAGTTTTGCAGAAAAGAGAAAATTGCACACAATATGTGTTCTAATCATTATACAATTGAGAAGTCACTTTGCCTTCTATAAAGACTTAAACATGACATTTTAAGGTGATATAGCGGAAAGACATTATTACATGCTTGGTAGTCTATTTATTTATTTATGTATGTGTGTGAAAATGGCAGATTTAACTGTAATCACTTTACCTGTATTAACAGTAGCTGCTCCTGGAATCATAGAATCATTTAGGTTGGAAAAGACCTCTATGATCATCTAGTCCAACCTTCATCCAACATCTCCCTAACTCCTAGACCATGTCCCAAAGCACCATGTCTACCCCTCTTTTGAACATCTCCAGGGATGGTGACTCCACCACTTCCCTGGGCAGCGTGTTCCAATGCCTAACCACTCTTTCATTAAAGAACTTCTTCCTGCTATCCAATTTAAATCTCCCCTGGCACAACCTGAGGACATCACCTCTCATCCCGTCATTAGTTACTTGGGAGAAGAGACCAGCACCAGCCTCTCTACAACCTCCTTTTAGGTAGTTGTAGGGAGCAATGAGGTCTCCTCTAGGCCTCCTCTTCTCCAAGCTAAACAATCCCAGTTCCTTCAGGTGCTCCTCATATGACATATTCTCCAGACCCCTCTATAGCTTTGTCATCCTTCTCTACACCTGCTCCAGCACCTCAATGGCCTTCTTATACTGTGGTGCCCAAAACCGGACACAGTACTCAAGGCGTGGCCTCTTGAGCGCCGAGCACAG
Organism: Coracias cyanogaster; assembly: GCA_033124195.1. Taxonomy (NCBI): domain Eukaryota; kingdom Metazoa; phylum Chordata; class Aves; order Coraciiformes; family Coraciidae; genus Coracias; species Coracias cyanogaster. Next base: position 160,901 of record JAVSBS010026102.1, on the reverse strand, counting down.
GGGCACAATCACCTCCCTACTCCTGCTGGTCACACCATTTCTGATACAGACCAGGATGCCATTGGCCTCCTTGGCTACTTGGGCACACTGCTGGCTTGTGTTCAGCTGGCTGTCCACCAGTGTTCCCAGGTTCTTTTCTGCCCGGCAGCTTTCCAGACACACTTTCCCAAGCCTGTAGTGTTGCTGGAGGTTGTTGTGACCAAAGTGCATGACGCGGCACTTGGCTTTGTTAAACCTCATACAATTGGCCTCAGCCCATCGATCCAGCCTGTCTAGATCCTGAGGTCCAAGGAGATGTTCCTGGTTGATAAAGAGCACAATAGGTAGAAGCAGTAGCTGAGAAAGAAGAATTTCCTCATCTAATCCAGAATAAGCAGGATCTTGGTAACCAGGGCACCTATAAGCTATGGGATATGCAGTTCCACCTGTTTCAGAAGTGCTAGGTGAGCAATAGTCACGCTTTAACGACTCTGGGCAAATGACTATGTTTACCTTCTCCCACCAGTGTTGTACTCTTAGATTTGATGTTACTCGAGTTAGCCCAAAGAGAGAGTATATGGATAGTAAACTGAAATTCAGGTTGCTTTGTAAACATGGACAAAAAAAGATGCATGACATGATTGATTTCTTAAGGAATGTCAGGTAATAAAGACAATTTCCTTACCCAAAATGTGATGGAGAGGGGGACACATTTCATAACTCCTGTGATACAAACAGTGACAGTAAAGCTTGATGACTAATGAAAGGAATATACAAACAGGAAGGCTCTGGATTTCATATGGGTAAGGTCAGTGACACCTTAAAGAAAATGAGAAAGCTTTTTTTATAATATGTATCAAAATATTTGTACTCTGAGTTTCAAACTACATACAGTTTGAAAATAGACAAGTTATCAACAGGAAGACACTTGCCTTTCACAACAGTGCACATTTAAAGGGTTTAGGCAACTGAGCCTCCAACCTCTATAATAGAATTTCAAGGCACCTCTTTATAGATTCAACCTCTATAATAGAGTTCCAAGCATTTCAAGGAACAGCAACTTTATTCATAAAACTGACAAGGTGAACAGTTAAGGTAGAGCTGCCACAAAGTTATAGCTAATATGTTTATCTCACTTTCTGCAGTTCCTGTGTCTGCTTTGGGGTAACACAAAACCCTTAGTAGGGTCAGCAAAGGCCTTGTGTATTTTGTGACTACAAAATCAGGACAGTATCTTATTTTTTTTCTTAATTTAAAAAAATTTAAAACCTAATCACCATTTTACTGATATTATGAAAAAAAGTTATTACTTTTAAGAAACAGTGAAATCGGTTCCTCCTAAGCAACATTTTGTCACACCTGACATTATGTGTACATAGATGTCTGTCTGCTGCAAATAATGATTTTAATAGCTTACCGCACTTTTTTACTTACTGCACTTTTTAAAGAGCCCATCTTTTGACGGATGTAAGTGCTGATATGTGAGTGATAGTGATAGGTATGGGTGTCTGTATGGGTGTCTCATACACATGTGCTTCTTAAGAAATTATATGAATCACTTAGCTTTTGACAGCCACGCTGCAGCTTTCAGAAGTGCAGATGTTATTTGTCCATCAGAAAAGAAAATATTTATTTCAAGCCACAGGCATTTGCTGTGTTGCAAAAATAAAACATAACAGCAGTTAATGCTTAATGTGCATGTGAAATAATTTTGTCAGGGACAGAAGCACAGCTGAGCAGAAGGGCCTGGACAAATACATGAGCGCACAAGAAGCACCTTGTGCCTCGGATAACTCCGAACCTTACAAAAAAGCAAACCGGGCAGTTTACCCATAAGCAAAGTGTGACGGCAGAGCTGCTTATTTGTTTGGCTGAATTCACGGAGGGTTGTGTTGGTTGTTGGTTTGCTGTGAGTTTTTTTTGTTGTGGGATTTACAGCTGAAGAGGCGAGTCGTGTTCTGCGGCTCGCATGCGAAATGGCAGCAGGCTGCAGCCTCTTGCTGCATTATTCATAAACATATTGCTGCCATCTCGTGGGCAGCATACGAGCCGGCGCGGGCAGCGACGCGAGCAGCGATGCGGGCAGCAAACGAGGCCTGGGCTGTCCAGCCTGTGGCCAGTGCCACCAAGGCTGTGCCTTTCTTCCAGGAGAACCGTCTCTGGAAAGGACAAGGTGCAGGTCACTTGGCACCCACCATCAGGACAGGGAGAAGTTTTTTAAGCATCTTTTGGCAAACACTGGTGCCTGATTGAACAGTTCCTACTATTAACACTTATTTTAGCTGGTTGGTAAATGAAATAATGTCTGCTTTTAGGAAGAGTGTTGCTGTAAACCTGTGTTCTCTAAATTACGCATGCAGAAGTAGTTTTATGTTTTAAAATGGTGATTATCTTTTGATAGGGAAAAGGTAAATAGCTTTGGAAGGATGGGCTGGTTCAAGATAAAGCACATAATGAGAATTATAGCTACAGATATCCGATTTGGTGAAGTTGATAAAGCCCTCTGATGTGAAGCCTTTGGTGTTGTGTTTTGTGTACTCATAAAATGAGGAACATCGTCCTGGTAATCAACAGCTGAAAGGGAGCACAGGAATGGAAAACGAGCCTGGCTTTCCTGATTCTTTAGTACTTTAATGTTTTGTGATTCTCCTGAGTGAAGACAGCTAAATTAATTTAAAAACATTATGATTTTTACAGTCTCCTTAATACAAGTTAATATTTCAAAAAAATTGTTTTGATATGTGCCCAAACATTGCACTTGTTCCCTTAATTTATCAAACTCTTGGGAAAAAAAAAAAAAAGACAGAAAAACAAATCCTAAATGAACTCACTCAGAGATAATCAAATCTGACTTGTTTACATGTTTGGTACTGGTATTTCTGTATTCAGCCACTACATTTTTTTAAAATCTTGGCGAAGTGACTTTACTCCATTTTTCTGTTTCTCTTTAATGAGCGAGGCAGATATTTGAAGTTGGCTGGGCACAGCCAGCCTTGGCTGTCCTTTCCCTGAAAGGCAGCACCTCGCATTTGTGTGCAAAGAGATGCCAGAAGACGTGGTAGGGAATCGCATTTTTTAGTGTGGGAGTGAATGTCTCTGACATTCTTTGAGGAGAGGATGGATTTGGATGTTTCAAGGTGTTAAATGGACAATGGCAGGCAATTTGAATGCAAGGGGAGAAGTGTAAATAGTGACATGTCCTCTCTGTTAGATAATAATACCTCTGTTTTCGGCACAGCAGTTCATTCTTAAACTGTGATTCACGGACCACTTATGGGATGGGGAGACTTTTTGAAATGGTAATACAAGCATAGTCAGCCTGAGAAGACATTTAAGGTAGTTCCCAGATGGTACAAATGAAAGGAAAACCCAGCGGAGCATTTTCCACAAGGGACCCTGGCTTTTCAAACCTCCTCCTCAAGTTTCTTCATTTTGAGGATGATCCCCCAATTGATCCCATTTATACAGTATTTTTATATGGATTATGAGAGTTGTTAAAAATTTGAGTTTATGGGCTGATCTGCTTGAATTTGTTGGTGGCTTTTGTTTTGTTTTAAATTGTGGTTTGTTGTTTTCTTTTTTCTTTCATTGTTTTTTCTCTGATTTGGGATGAAGAAATTCCTAGGAATTTCATGTGATTACATTTCAAATTGCAAGAAACTTAGCAAATATTTTCTTTGGCAAATAAAATTGCAAAGACAAGATGTGGTTTGTTTAACATTTTGTTTTAAAATAGAATACTTAACTTTAAATTATCAGAGGATTTTAACACTTAAGATCTACAGCACTTCAGTCAGCCTCCGTTTGTTTTCTTTTTCTGATCATAGTCATCATTGTTACAAATATTTTATTGTTTAAAATTTTAGCATACTTGCTCAAACCTAAAATGTGTTGATCTCCCCACCAGCCCAGGTCAGAGTTTACAGGTAAACTTTTACACTAATTTTCCAGGATGAAAAGTGTGCATTTGTCTAAGTGAATATTTGTGTGAGAGCACATGTTATTTTATGAAAATGGGAGCCAATTACTAAGATTCTCTTAAGTAATAGAATTATTATTATTTTCTATTATTTGTACATAGTCATCACTAGGTGGAGGCATACTTTACATATTCTATTGAACAAGTAATCTGTTAGGGGCTGAGATGAATTGCACTGATACTGCATAGTTAAGTGAATGATGGGATTTTTAACCTGAACTGCTGAAGTAACCTGTTACCATCAAATGCCCGACTGTCAGACTAAGCAGACTTCAACTACTATTAGTGCTGAAAAACAATGAATATTGAATGTTTTTTTTAATCATGGACTGTGCGGAGATCTCTTGGATTAATTCTGAAATTCATTAATTTGTGGAAAAGTTAAAATGAGATACAAAGCAGGTGCCATGGGGCAAGAGACTGACATAACAAATATCTATCCATTTCAATACCTCATCCCGCAGAACTCACACCAATGCACGATGGATTGACTTGGTTTTTTACTTCTCTGTGGTAGCAAAGACTATTTACAGACCATCCATATTTTCTCATGGTACAGTGCTACCTGCTATAGATTGTACAGGTTAGATTTTGACTGAGGGTTACAAGACCAAACTCCATTGATATTAATACACTGACTATGCCAGAGATAGATCTTACACATGTGCAGTTACATATAGCACCATGCTTATGTTTCTCTCTTGTGTTTATGATCTGATAGGGCAGAGTCTGTGTGAGGTGGTCCTTGGCTAGCACAGCCCAAGCCATGTGTCTGAGGGGCCACAAGAAAACCTTCTTGGATGTGAATGTGAGAGTCAGAGATGAGAACTGTCTTTTTCTCCATACTTTGAATACTATGTTGTGACTCTTTGCAGCTTATAGCATTCATTGCCTTTTATTGTAGGAGAAAGACGGGTCATGGTGCACAGATTATAAAGGGAGAAATACACTTTATTCAGAAAATAATCCCTATTGTTTTGAGTAAGACACAGATTCTCTTCTAAACATGTTGAGCTAAGTGGAGAAAATGCACATCTCTGTCATTTTAATATATTGTAGAGGCTGGAGTCAGGACTGTTGAGAGAGGTTTACTGAACTTTGTAGCTTTCTAGCCCAAAATGCTGTAGTGGATGTTGCTGTGGCCTGGAGCTTTGTCACCTGATTTGGGATGATCTAACCCTGCTGAGGTTGGGCCCCGCCACACCTCAGGGCAGAGTTAGCCAGTTACATCCTGGGGCAAGTGCCTCTCAACCCTTCCACAGAGGCTGATGGAGCTGATACATGTCCCCCTCTCTTTTTTTTTTTTTTTTTTAATGGTTTGGATTTGGAATCATATTTTAATAATTATATCCGCAATCTAAAATTAAATAAACATTTTGTTTAGTGCTCACAGAATTGCCAACCAGTGCTGAAGAAAGGATGTCCAGCAATTTATCAGTCTGTAGAAAATAATTATAACAATATTTTGAAATGCATTGGTTATAGTTTTGTTTTGATTTATGGAATGTAAATAACCAGTTTTGATTCTCCTGTTTCAAATGGCTTTCTTGTAACTAAGGCTTTTGAATAAGAGTCCCTCAAACCAAGCTGTTACTCCTGGGAAATTCTGTAGTGGTATGTTACTGGCATTTGAAAAATGCGCACCTTCTGAGAAAAAACAGGAAAATTCTGTCAAACATACTGATGGGAATTCCCAAGTTTGGAAATGCAAGTTCTGTTGGAAAACAATGGCAGTACGATTCAGCTGCAGTTGGAGTGAAAAGGAACACGTTTTCATCATCATTGCATACGTTTGTCTTTTTTTTTTTAATTGTCATTCTGGAAACAAAAATTCTCCATGATCAGTTAAAAGTGCAAAGTAAGAAATAAGAGAGAGTTATATGTGTTGGAACATAACATAGACTTTACCCGTGCAGAAAAGTGTGAAGAAATATGGTAAAATTAAATGTAAACAAAGAAATGGGGGAAAATACATGTGGGAGTGAAGAACTGTGCAGAGGGAGTAGGAAGAATATAATCCAGTAGTAGAAGATCAAAGGAAGGGAAGCCAATTTTTTCAAATATTGGGTAATGACTTAGATGTAGCAAGGTAAACAATCTGAACAAAGGGTCAGAATATCACAAAGGGGAGAGGAGAAAATGTTATATATAGCAAAGAGTGTACAATTTGGGTTTTTTGTGGATCAATTATTATCTCCATCTTCTGGTATTTCAGGACTCTCTTATAATTACTAGCATTATTTTTGCTTCCTCTCCTGCACACACACGCTGTCTCGCTCCCCCTTCCAGGCAACACTTCTCTACTTGCGCAGATTTGAGGGGGTAGGAGGATCTCAGGGGTTCTTTGCAAGATGCTTGTTTCCCACTGCAGAGTGTGGCATTGCCAGGACTCTTCAGGGGACTCTCTGCCAGCTATCCTTAAAAGCTTGCAGAGGAGTGGGAGAAGATTTGCATACTGCCCAAGCAGGGCCAGATTTGAACACCCCTCTCCACGGAATAGTGCATTACTAAGTAAATAATGACACCAAAATCATTGCAGCTTCTGTAGAGTAAGGTGCTGTGCTCTGTCAAGCTATTAGGGTCTGTACCTTATTTCTTTCCTCCCTCCTTCCCCTGAGATGCTCCTTCTTTAATTCAAAGGGAGATTTATTTTCACCTGCTTTTTTCCACCCTCTAATTTTACCTTTCTATGCTCTTGTTTTCTTCTCTTTTACCCTCTATTTTGCATTTTTGTATTTTAATAACATATTTTAAATCATTTTTCTCCTGTTCTCAATGTGATGACAATATATCCTGATAGAAAGATAATAATGCCCAAGGAGGTTTTCTTTTATGAATTCTGCTGATGTTACTTTCACATGCACAAATATATCATCTTGATTTCTAGCTCTGGGTCATTTCATTGCTCTTGTATGTCTTGCTACGAGATGTTTCCTGTAATTAAAAGATTAGGTTAAATAGATTATTTGTGCTGCCCTGTCTACATAAATGTTGTGTTTCTCTGCCTCTAGATACTGGCTTTTGTGTTTTAAGGCAATGTTGTGGTACATGAAGTTGCACCATGTCTCCTTTGTCTTTAAGCTGCTGACTTATTGGCAACAGAAGCAATCAAAGGAGGCATTTACTGCCATAGGCTTGTAGGGTCAGTGAATTAACAGGTGCCAATAAGTTCTGAAGAAGTGTTTTAATCATTTCTCAAGTATTTAATTAATGGACTTTTTTAGAGGAGTGGTGACTGAGCAGACATAGGGCTGATAAATATTTAATGTTTGTATCTAGGGAACATTTTGCTCCCTTTCATGTAATTTGAGGTGTTTGCTAATGGAAAACAAAACCTGAATTGTTGTTTAGCATGCAATCAATGAAAAGCTGCTATTAGATTGTCCAGGGCTGGATACCTTTCAGGAATATATCTGTAAGTGCTGTGATATTCTGCATTTATGGTCAGTCTTGTTTAGAGAGCATTTCTGAGTCCGGTTTCTTTGGTACATCTAGCTATCTATATTAATACTTATGGGTTATATCAAGTAGCCCTTGTGAACCCAGCTACTTGAATATTAAGTGTGTACATGGCTGGTTTTTTGGGTTTTCATGGTTTCAGTAGCTTGTAGTGAGAAAAGAGACTCCAGGTCCAAACACACCTGTTGGTCTATGTCTATTCATGACACTTTAAAATATGATACCAGTGATGCAATAATTGTGCTTAAAACTCTATATTTCTTTTACTTGGTTTTTATCATAGCCTAGTTTTCTTAATTTCAGAGTTAACATTTACCTTCCTGTTACTTTCCTAAATTCTCACTCCTTACTCTTTACTAAAAAATGAATATCACTTGTGTGAGAGCTACTTTTGATGGCATCCAGCTCTTCTTTGCTCTTGAATTCTTTGTCCTGTTTCCTTACTTACTATCCCCACCTTAAGGAATTATGTTTGCAATACAGCTAGTGTGGCCCTGTTGATTAAAGTCTGTTTCCATGCTTTTCCATTGGCACAACCATTGCAATTAATTAGCTCAGCTTTTGAAACGGCAGCATGATGGAGTTAAGCAGGCAGAGGGCACAGCCAGAGTTCAGAGTGAGAGATCACTGAGACTTGTACAGCTGTATAGTCAACTGCACATTTCCCTCCATTGCAGCTGCTTCAATCTCCATCATGACTGTCCTCAAACACCCAAGCGTGAAGGTGTCTCCAGCCAGTGGCTGGGTTCTGCGGTCAGGAAAGCTCTCCTTTGGGTCTCGTGGATGGAGCAGGGCTGGCTGTCCCATGGCATCACTTTGTTAAGTCATGTCTACAGAGTGCTGTTGCAAGTTTAGAAATGCAGAACCAGTTGATGAAATTGAGTCTATTTTTTGTTGCAGCTCAATAGACCTTTGATCCACAATGCTCGGGTACGCCAGGCTGTTCCAGCAGAGCCACCTTTTACTAGTGTTAGTGTAGTAATAGCCTTGTTATCAGGTTGTAAGAATTAATTTTGTCATATTAGGAGGGAGAAGCTGCAGTATTGCAGAACCAGGAAACAGTATTGACTGGCCAGAGCTCTCACCAGTAACAGTGTATGTAAGCATCTCAATTCTGTTGTTTTGAGGAACCACTTCTAATTAAAATGGCATGCTATTAGAGTAACAAAAATGTGTTTATACAGTGTCCAGGCCTCTTGGCTGCACACAAAATGTAACTAAGAATGTTGTTATACTGTGGCAAAATTGTTTTTTGAATGCCTGAACTAATATAAGGAAAAGGTAGAGGGAAAAGATTGCAGCATGCTGGTCTGCACCTGGGCAAGGAACAGAAAGGTTCCTTAGAAGTGGCTGAGCCTGTGAGAGTTAAAAAAACAGTGCCTTTGCTGATGTTGCTTAGAGTTGAACACACAGAGATCTATGGAAATGATGTGATATAGGAGGCAAAACCTTTATCACCAAAAAGACTGAATCTTTTGGAAGGTATAGCTGATATACACTATATACTACAGATATTGTATAATATATGCCATAGTGCATTTATCTCCTCTCACTTTTTAAACTCTTTCTTCTGCATGATTTTTCTTTCCTCCCTCTGTATCTTTATTTGTTCCCTTACTATTGGAAACCTCTTATGAGGAGTATGTGATGTGTCCATTTATTATCTCAGATGATCGTTAGTGCTGGGTTTGAAGTCATCCACGTTTTCTTTCCAGCTCTGTGGCATGTAGAGAAGAATGTGCTTGTAATCAGTCGAGGTAAAATAATTGGAAATAGCAATAATAATATAGCAACGGCCAATGTATTTGTCAACTCATCTGCAATGGTTTGGGTTTTCTTCTTAACTCAGTGAATGTGTACATGGCTTGTACAGGAAAGCAGTCATTTCCAGGAATTTGATGTATGCAAAACTGATAATGCAGTTATTGCAAATGGACATTATATCTGCCGATGTAATTAAAAATACACATCTGCCTTTTTGAAAATGCAGCTCAGTTGTTGGATTTTTGTTTTTAGTCTTCTAGAGACAACTGTGCCAATCCGAGCAAGTTGTACAGTAACTTCATTTGGACACACTCTCACTTTGTTACTTTTTGTTCATAAATGCAGTTAACAAGTTCTTTTGTGTGTCTTTGAGTGTTAATTGATGTAAACAAAGTCTGCATTTTATCTAATCCCACTGAAGCTTGTTAAAATTAGAGATGTGCCAAATTATTCCAAAGCAGGTTGTAAAGTAAGTGAACCATTAGATCCACTGGCTCACAAATGGCATAGACAATGTGTGCTCTGCTTGTGTCTTTTTCAGGGACTGTTTGTGTCAGAACTTTCAAATCGCAGGTTTTTTGCATCTTTAATATTGTTTAGTTACTCTGCATGGCAGAAGTATAGTTGAAGCAGCAGGGCTGAGCATGACTAAAGCTATCTCTAGAAAAGTCTACATTTACTTTCCTAACTGAGTATACTTAGCAGCCAGTTCTGCTAATTCCTCTATCCAGCATTTTCTTTTTGCAGAGATGTCCATTTGTTAACGTTTTCTTTTTGCAGGAATTGTGATTTGCAAAGTTTGTTATGACCCAGGTTCCAGTGTGTTATTTTAGTGATAGTAATCTAATAAATGAGGCACCGTGCTAGCCTTAGCTAAATCTCCATGGCACGGAGTGAGCACTAAGGCATCACTTCCATCAAAAAAATAATGGGATTGATACAACTGCACCAAAAAGCTGGCCCTTCTAGTCTAGTAACTAGCTCCCACACCGTAAACTGTTCTCAAGTTCTTGTTCCTCAGGGCTTCTGTGATTCTGCCTTCTTGCGTGTCTTTACTCCTTTGGCTCATCTTTTGGAAGAGGATATTCTGTCTCCTGCCTCTTCTCCAGGTTCCAAGACCTTTGATCTTGTCCCATTTACCAGCACAGCTGGGCTACTCTATCTGCACTATAGAGACAAAAGTCTACACTCCTGCTCCAGTCCTCATCTCCTTCCTGACTTGAATAGCAAGTGGGTTCTCTGAAGCCTTCTTGTAGCATTTCTGTAGGTCAGAACTCTGAGCAAAATTATCTAGTTGAAGCTGCCCCTGCTCACTGCAGGGGATTTGGACTAGATGACCTTTAAAGATACCTTCCAACCCAAACTGTTCTATGATTAATCATGAAGACAAGATCAACAGGTCTACTGTAGAGCCTGGAGAAGTGCTGTGCTCTCAAATCTGGATATGTGCTGGTGGTCTAGTATTAAAGCTTGCTTTATGTGATTTCCGTATGAACGGTGCTATAGCCAGGATACTAAAGGGGTTGGCATGGATCTTTAGTCCAGTACTATCAAGTATTAGTCAATCAAGTACTCATCAAGTACTAGTCTGAGTTAGCACTGTAGTGGCTGGTCTGTGCTGTGTGTTGTATGCCCAATGCAACACTTCTCCAAGTTGTTTAAAGCTAGATATGTTGTGTCTCCCTTTATATGTTTAATATAGACTCCTAGGGACAGAGGTGGTGGATTTGTTCCACGTGTACCTAGTGTGTGACACTATAAAGTATACAACCGGGGCTTCATGTGAATACAATTTATAAAAACTTAATAAGATAACAAGGAAGCTGATCTCTGCTCTGTTTCCAAGTTTTATTTAAAGTTGTAAAAGGTGACCAGGGATGAATATCCTATAAAGGCAGATTTTACAGCATCTGATATCAAACTTCTGGTTAGCAGTAATTGCTTCTTGAATACTAAATGTTAACTCAGGCAAAGATATTATATCTGTGTAGCAGGAGCATACACTGGTGCTCTCACGGTAAAAGAAAGCAAACCTAGAGAGAATATCAGTAGTGCTGAGGATTTTCCTGGACCTTGGGAACTGGCTAGCTAGATCCAGAGCGGAGTTGAGGTCACTAATTAGGAATCAGATTCATAAATACACTTATGACTTAACTAGAAATGACCTTGTTTGAGCTTCATCTGTAGGGCTTTTTTTCAAGCAAAATTGTCTTATGGACAATTCTTTTATCAGGTAAAGGTGAGATAATCTGGTCTGCATGTTAGACAAGACAAATCTGAAAGATCAGTATATATAGATGTTTCTCTATCTTATCTTTCACAATTCTCTGTTTTTTCTAGCTGCCAGCACCATAGTATCTAATCTCTCTAGCAAACAGGTGGCTCTTGCAGCATGCTTTACAATCAGTCAGACTTTGGCTCAGTCTAATTTGCTTAATCATATTAATTAATTACTTTTGTAAATGTCAGAAAAGTTCAGTGCACATTTTACTTTTTAAAAAGATTTTAAAAAAAATCTTTCTAGTAAATATGTAACTTTGAAATATCTGCAGTATTTTTACTGAAATTACAGCATGTAGTTACTCAGATTATTCATTAAAGCAAACTATTCAACTTCCTTAGTCTTCATTCACTTAGCAAATTGACTTAGATTTGTATGAATTTATCATTTTACAACAGTTTAATCAAGTGAAGTCAGCCAATTTCAGCCTACGACTTATTGTACTAGTCATCTAATTTATTTGGTAGTTGCAGTTTGGAGTTGTTGCATTCAACGTACCCTCTGACTGGAGAACAAAGTATTTTTAATGGCAGGTAAACACTATAAAGTAGAAATGATCAGGTTTTGCACAAATGCCTTCTACTTCTGTATAGTAAGACTTGTTTGCTGAAGAGCAGGTTTTTTTTCAGTTATCGGAAACCTTAAAACACAATTTTAGAGTAGGAAATGAAAAAGGTCACATACCTCCTAAAGGTGGAACTCATACAGGTGTTCCAAGCAGCCTGTCTTGACCAGTGCTGCTTGTTAACCAAAATGGTGACACTATATTTTGGATTTAATTCATAATATTAATGAGAGGTTGAGAACACTCACAGTACAAAGGTTGATAGTTTTGTGTAGTACTGTTTTTCTGCTTTTTTTTGTTGTATCTGTGCTTGGATGATATGTGGTTGTTCAGTACGGCTCAGGAGAGAGGTCAAAGCATAGGTGATACTTTGAATGACAGTTCTGAAAATAAAAATATTGAGACTATATAGAAGTCACTGAATTGCAGCAAACCTAGATGAAATGAAGGAAAATAAATGTTCTTACCTCAAGGAGCCTTTCGGGAATCACTTGAGATAAAGCCTAATTGACTAACAAATCTACAAATGGTGCTTTTCCTTACATCTGACCATGTTGTGCACTTCCTATAATTCCTTTGTGCTAACACATTTTCTGAATAATGGCATCTGATATGTGCAGTCTCCACTGTCAGCCTGGGTATAGTTGACATGTTCCAGATATGCATTGTAAGATCACTGTCCTGCAGCCCTAAGTCCTTCTGTTCCCTCTGTAACAGTATTTAACTTTGAACAGGACGGTGATCGTTACTAAGAATTTCTCTTTTCTTTGGTCTTTGGTCTGTATGAAAGCCTGAGACTTTTAAATTAACAATAAGCGAACATGAGGAGCTTAAAAAACAATCCATTCTCCCATATGGTATCTTCAGGTTAGTCATCAGCTCTCCTCTTAACTCGAGTTTAAACCAGTAACAAGAAGCAACTGTATCTGCATGTATATGGTATACACTTGTATGTATGTAAGTACACTCTTCTTTCTGACTAATGACAGGTTGCAGGTGCTGATGCTAGGAGAGCATTGACCAGGCAGAGGTGGCTTTTTATCATTTCTTGGTGGTTTGTTTATTGTAGTAGCTAGTTCAGGTGGCAGAGGCAGTATCTATACAGGTATATATAGATCTATTCAAACAAGCTGTCCATGAATGGATGTCTGGAATCGATAGAAAAATTTCTACATGTAAGTCCTGTTGCCCAAGTCTGGTAATTCATTGAATTGTTTTGAAGGAATATAATTTTTCTACAACACATTTATAGAGAAATTCTCTCCTGGTTCAGAATGGAGTATGTACTCAACACCAGGGATTCAGCCCATAACAGCAAGTTGCAGCCAGTATATAGCCCATGCATTTTTATCATCATCATTATTTCTGTATCACAATGCTCCCAGCTTAGAAGCAGTCTTAAAATGTAATCCTTTGAGGATTTCATTGTTACATGTATGCTTGTGCTGCTGTAGTATTAATACTCTACAAGCTACTCATTTGGATAGTATCTTCTAATTTCTCAACTGTGGCTGGAAATAGCAGGCAATATATAGACAGAAAGTAAGCTGAATATGAGCATAAGGGGTTTTTTAATTGTGTAGGATTTTTGTCTTGAATTCTGAGAGAAGGCTACGTGTGGTATTTTTATAACGAAACAAAATAAAGGTTAGACCAGAACTTGGGCTCATGTACTTTAAAGTTCACTTAATCTCACCATTCCTCCAGTGAGCATGGGGTAAATTTAAGCAGAAGAAGGCAGATTTTGTATGGATCCAGACCAATTGATGTTTTTTGGCAGAAACAATAGAAAACATATTACACTGTGTTTTTATGTTTGTTTCCTCACACTGTGTGGTTTTGTCTGGTTTCTCTGCAAGCAAGGTTCAAGCTGGCGAGCCACACAGTTTCCTTTTGATTTCTTTGTTGTTCGTTTATTGGAATTTGAGATTGGAAGCAGATACAGTGGGTGCAAACCCAAGCGAGCCAAAATGTTTTCAGTCTGCGTGTGCAGCCCTGCCTGAAAGCTCAAGTCATTGAATTTCATACAGCAGTGATATTAAGCTAATCCTTCCAACTCTTTTGGAATGTATATTTCCATTAGGATGGCTGTATTCACATAAACTAGTTATTTTAATATTCTTCTGAACTGGAATGCAATTACTCACTCAAATTAGCCTTTCAAAATATTGACTAAAGGGGTTATGACATTCTGATCCTTCATAAGGGTATGGTCAAAAATTCAAAGTTTGTCAAGATACAAGATGTAAGCACATGAAATGGAGTATAAACACAGGTTATGTATACTCCATCTGCATCAATAATATTTTAAGAACCTAATCAGTGTAATATTACTTGACAGAATAGCACAAGATAAACGAATATTTTCAGTTCAGTTGCATAAAGACACTTTAAAAACAGGACTTACTATTTGATCATGCATTATTTTCCTGATGAAAGAACATGTGGAAACTGTAAGAAATGATAATGCAACATAAAATATACAAATGTACAAATTTTATCCAAATGCTCTAGACAAGCCAGTATGGCAACCAGTATAACATACTCTGTTTTTCACTAGCACACTTTCAGGATAGGATCTTATTTTTTTAAAAAATGTTTAAATATATCTGATGTCTACATACGGGTCTAGGCAAAGCACTGGGGCACCAGTGCCCTCACATCTGAAGCTGTTGTTTAGCATCTGGCTCCCACCTGCCCACTTACCATAATTACTAATCATCAAACAGTTTTGCTCATCTCTAGACTTCAAAGCCTCAAAGGATAATCCTTGTGCTCCTCTAAGAGCCTGCCATGTTCATCACTGGTGCTGCCTGACTTAGGGGTTTCTTGCAAACCTCCTCCTACAACCTTGTATGTCTGCCCCACTTCCTGTGTAGTGCAGGAGGGCAAGGGGGAGCTCTGAGAGCAAACAGCTCTTCCCCAGTGCACATAGCACAGTATGAAGCCCAGGGGAATTTTTTCCTGTTCTATTTTCATCAAGAGTGGAAAAAAAGGGACCCTCTTCATGGGTAAGAGGACCAGAAAGTTTTATCTAGTGTCTGTCCCACCTACTTACCCTGGTTACTTGCTGTGAGTGAAGATGATGAGCCTTTCCTTCTGTTGGAAGAAGGTACAAAGATGTCCATCATTCTGCCTGAATAGAAGACTTTTCTAGACTTCAACTCTGAGCTTGAGGGACTTGTTAGGCATCTGCCTGGGAAAGTTAGGCTCATCCATCTCCAATTTATTACCATGTGGAGCTGCTCTGTCTTGGAGCTTCCACTGTATTTTCATCAAGTGCAACAGCATTGTCCTTTCTCAGCTTTGCAGGAGTTGGGGAGTGCTTTCGTAGAACAATTTCATACCTGTGAGCATTCCTCTTTGAAGTATATTTACTCACATCACAGCCCTCCCAAGGATGGTATTTCTGAGCTTGAGCTACCAGTGTTTGCTCCTGGGTGACATGAAAGCCGAGCAGTAGTGGGCATGCTTGGGCACACCTCTTGGCTGTCTGAGAATTGAAATAAAAAAACCTGACTCTCTGAAATTAGACCCAGACTATGAAATATATGCATTGTCAACATGTCTCACAGAACAAAAGCTGCAGTTAAATAATCCTTTTTTGTGTTCTTTGTAGATCAACTGGAGATACATATATGCTTTGTCTTATTTTGGTTGCTTTCCTTTAACTCATGGTGATTTAGAGGTGCTATATAGATGATGTTTTGTAGTGAAATATGTGTAATCCTCAAAAAATTCAAAAGCAAACTTTCCTAAAAATGTTATACTTCATTTTCCTGTATAGATTAATGTGTCAGATGAATGATAAATATCAACAGTATTTTCGGAGCAAAAATACTTTAGATAAAGACCAGAAAGAAAGAAAATACATGTCGACTACATTAAGATATGAGTGAGTTAAGAGTCTTTGATAGCGGTTACTCTGCTAGTCCAAATAATGACTAATTACCATGGCAATCCTTATGTTCTGTGCCATACGGACCCCACCATTTCTACTTAAAAACACTAATGGCAAATATACATTGCAAACAGATGCCATGTGCACATATCATTTGAAAAGGCTTTTAGGAAAACAAGATTGCTGGTCTTTGGATAGAAGCAGAGCAGTTGCACTGCAGAATGGCAGAACACCAGTGTTTCTTGTCCCACAAGAGTCCCCACCTGTGCCACCACTGCAAGAGGATCAGGGATGGAGTGAGAGAGAAAAGCCTGGCTCAGGTTTGAACACAAATCTCCCTCTCCAGGGTACAGTGCTACACCCTTGGTCTTAATATTTTAAGATGGAAGTGGCTGAGCTGCTCCCAGTTAGCTTCCAGCCAGTGGCATTCCTCAGCTGCTAGGGAATAGCTTTGAAACTCAGACTGCTAGGTAGTTAGGGATTCCCTATCTGAGAGACTGTATGGAGGAATCATGTTTTTAGGTCTTTCCACCCCCAGAAATGAATTTTCTTCTGCCTGTTTTGAGCTAAATTCTCCTTAGTACAGCCTGCTTGTTGCTGGCTAGACCATGGGAGTCCCTGCCAGCTTAGGTCACCTTATGGTAGCTCTGAAATAAAAAATGAAAATTACAGATATGTGATCCAGGGGCGAGTCTATCTGCACTGTGAATGGGGAGGAGGAGATGAAGACTATGCATTGACACAACTGCTACCCCAGTACAGCCCTGAGGTGGACGAATGCTCCAGGGCTCCTGGGAGGACTGCAGCCAGCCCAGTAACCCCACACCTGTGCAATTCCAGCAGAGGCTCAGTGTAAAACTTTGATTTCAATATAATGAATCAGTTTAAGAGGAGGAATAGGCCTGCAGGAAACAGATATCTTTTGAACTACAAAGGGCCAGTAATTTGAAAATGTGTAGTTAAATTCTGGCAAACATGGGGCACCCATACTTGCCAGAACACACTGCTGTAAAAGAAACAACAACAAAACAAAAAAAAAAAAAAAAAAAAAAAAAAGGGAAAAGAAAAACAAAAGACAAGACTTTGGCTTGCAAATTATTTCTCTGGATCTTATTATTTTATTTTGGGTTTGACCATCACCAAACCTCACATAAAAAGAAAACAGATATCTCTTTATACCTGATCCTCGAGACCGGGGGTTTTGGTCCATGGAGCCTGCGTCAATGTTCAGCCTACTGAGAAACTGCCAGAGTGTGCAGCCTCTCACAGCGCACAGCTTAGCCTTGCTCCTGGCAGCACTGGTTGGTACTGGGAAGCGGAGAGGCTGCAGGCACAGCTGCTGCCAGGCAAAGTCAAAGGACACATTAATGTCAGCTCGGCAGCAGTGGCTAGTTACACAGCTCTGACACTTGACACAGAATAAGACAAATGTGTCAGAAGAGAATTGATATGCTTGAAAATCAGTCTGTGAGTGGAATTTTCTCTCTGATATTTCTGCCATTTTAGAGGAATTAAGATATTCTCTTTTATAGCCATCCAATTTTATAAAAAAATACTTAATAATATGGAAGTTTGCATCCAAATAGTGGTGAAAATTACTTCTAATATGAACTGCCTACTACTAGGTTGATACAACCACTGCAGTGTCAAGGCATATATTACTAGTGACTCCATGGCAATTCCTGAAGCATCATAAGATCTTAATTAACTAAGCACGGCCAAGAGCTGACTAACTTTAGTGGGGTAAACATATAAAGGAAAATGTGTTTTTTCTCTTGAAAGGCATTGAAAGAGAAAGGCCTACTGTGACCTTATAATTGTTCAAAGTGATATCTTTAGGGCACCCAAATATTTTAAAATCTGATCTTAGATTTTCTCCAGCTATGTGCCCCTCCTGTCCCGCATGTTAGCCCTCCATTTTTATTACTTTCCAGTGCTCTTCTACCAGGCCTTTCACAATCATGCTTACGCTACACATTCCTCCAGACAGTCTTTCACACTTCATAAGGCTCCGAACTATCATTAATTAGGAGGCATTTCCTTCTGAAAGTCCCCTATATCTCTCTGATGGTGCATGAAGAGACGGATATATCCTCACCAAATGAATAGTTTTCTCCCTATTGGTCATTACCGCTGTAGGACAGTGAAATCTGTCCTGGTGTCACTGAACATGGGCACTTAGAGTAAGCTTACAAGAAACGTTTGTGTATCCAGAGGCAAAGAGGTGTTTTGTTTCTCTATGAGTTTGTTTAATATCTGGGCTCAGTCAAGCTCTACCCATACCACTCACAGCTGCAATAATCTCTCAAATTATTTCTCTTTTTTCAGCAAATCCCATTATTTGTGTTTCAAGTTGTGCCAGTCAATATGACATATTATTTTCAATGCCTTCAATGTTTAATCTGCATTTATATTAATCTGGTTTAACTTCTGAGTGAAAATACTGCTGGATAATTTACACTCTTAATTTTTTTGTACTGCTTCTCTGTATAGGGGTAACGAACCTGGTCTCACCACTTGACGCATAGGCTAAAGCCCAATGTAAAAACCTCAGCTTTCTTTTTGTAAACCTTGAAGACATTTATCTCTGCTATGTGTATTCAGGTACTTAGGAATCTTTTCTATCTCTCCCCAGGGACATTACAGGACATTTTCCCTGTCTAGCTTAGGGGGATTGTTCAGCACTATATCCATTCCATCTACCTCCAACTTCACCTGAAGGGCAAAATTCTGAAGATCTTGACGCAATACTGATAAATACATAGAATTATTAAAGTTGCCATCTCAGCAGAATGGGATTGCTGCCGCCTTTGTTCTCAGGGGAATACATATTTCACCCAGTAGCAAGACACCCAACTGCTGCTACAATCAAAACTCTCTGAAATGCCTTTAAGCTAATCATCTTTGAACATAAGCCTTTGTTGTTGAATCAGGGACCTTCTAGATGCAAGGCACAGAAACCTTTTTTGTTTTTTCTCCACCTTGCACAAAACAGCTTTAAGCCTGTCACTGCTGACAGTAAGGTTCAGTGATCTGTCAACATTCACCCCTGATAAAGACAGTGAGAGAAATCCGTGGCTCTGGAGAGTTCAGTAGAGACCAAACAGTATGTTTGCAAAAGAGCATTTTTATATGTTTTCTTGTGACAGCACTAGTTTAACAGAAAATAGTTGGAGTGTGCCAAAAAAGGGTAAAAGAGAAAGAAAAGGGGGGGAAAAAAAGAAAAGGAAAAAAGACAGAAGTAGTAAGTTAGGCTAGCATGACATGATGGATCTGGGCTATGACAAACAGAATTGGAAAAAAACTTCCCTGGGGACCAACTATACCAGGTTTGCTGAATTGTATTTCTTGGTTTCTTACTGTGCAACAGTGCTTTTTAGTGTTAGATTGACTAGGCTTCAGAATATTTTTAAAATTGTACAAATCAAAATCCATGTAGCTTAAAAATGAAAGATGTAAAAGGTTTAGGAGTTTGATGTATTGAAAGGCATTCTGTGTTCCCTCATGTGAGTATTAAATGTACACTTTGTCTGTTTGATGAATTTTAAATCTTTGTGGATTGCAACATGCACCACAGCAGTTTAGGGAATATAAACCTTGGCTGAAGAAAAGTGTAAAGGATGTGCAGTGATCAGGCTTCAAACTAAGCTGTTCTTCACTTTTTCTGATTTTCCTAGGTGCTGCGATATATACCTAATCCAATTTATAGAGAGTTAAGTAAGAGCAGTTGAGGAAAAACCTTGAAAAATTCCTCCTGTATCCAACTAACACTAATGACATTAAATGCAGGGAGATTTCCTCTTGTTTTAATTTCAATGTAATGTGAAAACACAAGGAAATATTTATGAAGAAAGGACAGGCAAAAGGGATCAGAATATTTTAGAATAATAAATGCCTTTTTTCAAACCTACTGTCATGTCAAACAAAGGTCTCACTTGGTGACAAGCAATGTGAGGACAAAAGGCTTTAGGGGCTTGAAAAATAACATTAGATGACATTCATCTCAAAAACTCTGGTTTCCAGGTACCTCCACAGAGAGAGCTGGCATAGCAGGCCAGCAATGGAAGGTGTATTTTTTCTGTTATCTCTCACAATTCAGTTCTTCCTTCCAGTGGCTGAAATCTCTCCCCGCACTGCAGCAGCATTTTCTACAGCACACTTATAAAGTGCTCATGAGCACAAAACCCGAAGACACAAAGAGTTTGTGAAATCTAAACAAAATATAGTATCTGTGCTTTAATGGGGAGGGTTTTGCATGTGTGTTCCATATGCATGTCAAGTGCAACTGAAAAGCTATTGTGATTAGGGAGGGTCAGATGAACTGGTAGGAGTAGAGGCTGAGGGTGAAGGAGGGTAGAACAGCCCAAGCCTTTCTGTGAATTTGGTTTTCTTCAAATCAAAACAAACAAAACAAATTGGTTCCCATTTCCTCACTTCTCTTGCAAGGTTCCCCTTCCTTTCTGTTTTAATATTGAAATGTTTACTGTATCTGGTATAAAATTTTGAATTCTTTGGGGATTTTGAGAAAGAGAAATGCATAATTGTGCTCTCAGACAAAAATCTTGTGATCACATGGAAACCTAATGGTAGGTGCAGGGCTGAGTCTGGACAGATATCAAGTGGTGATGAATGTACACAACTCTTAATTTTCAGATCTTGCTGTGATCATGAACTGACTAATCTTCATAGCAATTTCCTGATACAGAAAGGCTTCACTACATTTGTTTACTGTTGGGGAAATCAAAGATATAAATACAGAAACAGGATTCACAGAAGTTATTAAACACCCAAAAGAGTAACTGTTTCTAGATCCAAGGCCATGCAGCCCCTCCAAGATAATGGGAGTTGTCTGCAGCTGAAGTATCCCAAATCAGGGGCTGCTTTAGTTCAATGGCTAATAAAGTATTAAAAAAATATGCTAGCAATAGTTTCTTAGGGACATAAAAACTCTTCTGCCTTCCATGACCTTCCAGCTCATATCATCAAAGGTCACCTGTGAGATTACAAGTAAATTCTGGACTCTGTGAGGGGGATAGTGGTGCTGTTGCCAATTGCTTTGACTCGCATTATCAGGCATGGTACTGCCAATCACTCTGCTGATGCCTGTCAGGTTTCCACTGCTGCCAAGCAGAATGTAAAATTGACAAGGAATATTACAGCGCTCGTCAAATGCTGTGAGATACCTCTGCCTTGGGGAGAGTGGGCACCTGTAGTTACAGACAAGGATCACGGCTTGGGAACATTTTGTTGCTCCCTTCACATTTTTTTGAAAACTTATTAATTTTAGAAATGAAGTGCACAAGTTCACCCACATTGAGATTCTGGTTATGAAATTGATATTTCCACAGATTGAGCTAACAGCCAATATTCTTTTCAGTGTAAGGCTTATGCAGACATGTGAAATAAAATCAGAATGGGGTTAAATTTTTGACAGTGGAAACAATACTCATTAATTCTGAGGCCTAAAGTTTTGAGGGGTTGATCTGTATCTTTTTATAATATGTGCTGTGGTCAGTTCCAAAAATCTGTCTACATGTTTCTTTTCTATTTGACATGGTTTCTCCAATTTCAGGAAGATCTCTTCCACCTATCGCTGTATACTTTGGTCTTTCTGCACAAAACCAAGTTTTGTATTTGTACAGCCTTCTATAGAGGGGTTCATTAATCATCTGTAATGTGTAGGGTTTCACGAACATAATATACAGAAAAACAACAACCATCTTGACTTCTGGTTTTCTAATAGGACAACAACATGCCAGAAACACTTTGCCATTACAACCTGACACTACATTTTTCTGTAGAACAGAAAAGACTCATGAATACATTCAAGAGAAGTCAATAGCTTGTGAAGCTATAGAGAATTATTTAATTAAATCTGGAAGCTTTCGAGGAAGCCATAAATATGAGGTTAATGTGTCAGACTAATAAATTCTATATAATTAAGCTCCCCAAATATAGAAATTTCAGAATATGATTCTAAACATGTCACAGTAGGGACATCAATTTATTTAATCTTAACATTGTTGCATTGTCCTCATGAACTTCCATTGGTGTCACAATAAGATTATTACAACGACACCATTAAGCCCCATTGAAATAAATGGGGAATTAGTGTCATGATGGAAACAGCTGCAGCTAAGAGCTTCTGTCTACAATCAGTAGTTATTTTCAAATATTCAGATATTTTGCTGTTAAAATAATGGTATTTTCTCTTTAGATATGTATATAGTGCAACGGGGAAACCTGGGTTTTCAAGACACGGTAAAAACCAGCGCAGCAAAATGTAAAATGCCTGGCTATATAAGTTATTCCACAGTATCTTTGCCATTCCAGCTCAATTTGTAATGTTTTCCTGATGTGTATAAAGCCTTGATTGAACAGATATATTTCTAGATTTTAAGACTGTCAGTTGATAACTCATGTGTTGTCAGGAATCTCTGTTTAGTATATTGTCCACCTTCTTTTTCCCCAGAGGAAAGACTTTTTTGTCAATCATAGCAGCTCTAGTGAGAGTAGGATGGAGATGATACAAATAACCAGTAGAAGTGAATTTAATATCTTAGAAGACAAAGTACTACAAACTCATTCTTTGATACCTGTCCACTATTGTTAACCTTCCATTTTTAGTTACTTGTACAGCCCCTCTCCCTCTGCCTTTCCATGTGCTGCAGTACCACTTCAAGAGAGCACTTTTTCTAGGACAACTCATCACAACTTTTCCTAAGTCCTAATGGATTTAATAATGAATTTAGGATTTAAAACTCTTTAAACAGGTTTTCTCTCATGTATTAAACAGGATCTCTTCAGAATTGTATGGAAACATATGTAAGATGTAGGGTTATATATTTCGTATATAGTTTCCTATTTAATAGAAAATGAAAATATTTTATTGATAACATCAAAAAGAAAGTTGAGAGTTCTTTATGCAAAGATGCATGTCTGAAACATAGCTATCCATATCTAAAAGATAATTCTCTATGCTTTCCAGGGCAGATTTAGATTAGTATGCTTGTCTCAGGACCAAAGTAAAGGGCTAAGGATATTTAATATTTTAAGCTCCAGGCTGGGGGTGTTGCAGAGTGGTGGTTTTGAAATCCATGTCAGTTTATGCTTAATACTCTAAGTAACAATTTGAGTTAGATCACAATCTTATGGCTTTTTAATGATGTTTAAGTGAAATGGTTGTTTCTCTTCATAATGAAGATTTCAACTTTTAAGTTAAATAGTTGGAAATGCTTGCTACCTGTGTAATGGTTCTCATCCTGCCCTAAAGGATTCAGATGTTACAATAGCACAATAAAGTGGGAATACATAATTTCATCTTAAAACCTTTTTCTCCTTGTGCAAGTGGTATGCCCTGTCACTCATCACCTGTATATATACTTTCTCACATAATCCAACCTGCTACATTATTTCTGCATTCTGCACTTCAAATAGTTCAGATTGCTGAAACTTGGGAGGTCAGTTCATTCCTTCCTGCTGTTTCCTTTGGGCATGTTAATGGCCGCTGTGCTCTTACGAGAAAACCAGTAACGTGAGACTCACAGTCATATCCCCAGGCCTTTGGGAACAAGGGCTCTTCTGTGTAAATGGAAAGTAAGCACCTGTTGTAAACAAATTAAATACTGTTTTTAAAAATACAAATATTATTATCTGCCAAAATTATGCCAATCAAAGGGAAGCAGTTGGTGGTGGAAAGTACAATACAAGATATGTTCTAAATAGGTATACTCTGCATCTCGCATGTAAACCTTCTTTGATGAAAAGGCAGTTTGTTCGGGATACCTAGATTGGATTTCTTGTAAGGCAGCTGCTTTAGAGGATATAAGATATTTTTCTCAGCCACCTGTTTCCTTTTATTGTGTTAGCATTTGAGTTTATTGGACCAGGCCATGCAAAGAGATAAGGCAGACTTGTTGTGTTTTGTTTATAAGGACATACTTGTTCATGCTTTTAAATATTAGTGGAAGGACTTCAGCAGGGTAACCCCATGTGAATTGGATGAAGCAGCTGCTTTTGTTATGAATGTCAGTTACTTGTGGTTTTGTGTCTTGGCACACCGCTATGTCTTTTTTGCCTGCCTTGACATAAGAAAGAAGTTAAACTAATTTTATCTTTCCAAACAGCTGCAGAACTAAAGAGGGGGGGAAAATAATCTTGACTTTACAATAGAGAAGTAGTCATCAATGGTCTTAAACCAGCACCATGTCTTGTCATTTTTTTATGCCTTATGTGGTTTTTCACACCAAAACACTCTATTTCACTTCTGATTTGATACGTTTTTCCTCTCAGGCTGCCTCAGCAAATCCTCATTTAAGATGTATCTTAAGAGCAAAACAAGTGCTCAGCATAGGGGGATGGGTTTGGGTCAGTGTGTTGATGGTTTTCACAAAGGGGCTCAAAATGCCACAGAAATACCTATGTAGCTGTAAATATAAATTTTTGTTTGATAGCTTAAAGCATGCTTAATGTAGAGTAACACCCCCAGACTATGAGACAGAGTAGTAGTTAAACCACATTTCCTCCTTTACAGGAATATTAAGATACACCCCTGGTGAAGTGTTCTTAGGCAAGAGAATTGCAAAGTCTGCCATGTACATCACAAATTTGGTATACGGAAAAAGATTAAATGTTAAATATTTGTTTAAGTATCATTTGCATTAATTTACCAAAACTAAAAGACCTCATGACAGTTAGGCCTTTAAAAATATGAATGTTGCAGCATAATTGTAATTAGTTTTATAAGAATACGTGATGTCTGCCTATCGACATTTCACTCTTCAGACTGAATTCATGTTCATTGTCTTAAAAAAATCCCCCAAATAAATAAATAATAATTTAAAAATTATTTTTCCTCAAACTATTTTTGATGTTGTAAAAATCCCAAAGCACTTCACTCTACTGCTTATGATTCTTGATAAAATCATGCAAACACAGACAGTTTGATGCTATTTTTTTGTTTACAGTATTGCTGTGTTGTTTTGGTTAACAGAATGAAAAACAGCACAGTTAGACTACAAGTAAAAATGTTTTATTCTTAGTTTGTTTCATCAATAAAAGCTGACATTTTTGCAAGAAAGATGTTATACTATTAGAATTAACTCTTAGTCAATTGTAAATAATTGTATTATATTGGTATGTTATCATGAAGATTAGAAATCATTTCCTACAGAATCGTGTTCTTGCTTTCTCAGCACTGTTTCAATTGAAAGGAATTTGAATGAAGTGCATCTCATTACTAACATAAAGTAGATGGAGCTTGAATAATTTTTATGTTTATTTTCCATAGATAGCTATTACATTTCTTATCCTATCCATCCAAATTTTATAAAATAAATTGTTTTAATCCATTTTTTGGAGAGAAGCAATGAATTTGTTTTTGCAGAAGTAATACATCTGAATATATTGTAATATGCATAAAAATCTGTTAACACAGTTATTTATACAAAAAGTGTAGCTGCCTTACCTTTGATTTAATTTACATACTTTATTTGCCTTCTGACAAGTTCTTCCCTTGCCTTTTTTTATTTATGTGCCAAAAATATGTCTTTTCAGATAAGTCAACTAAAACTTTAATGTATTGTATATTTTAAAACTACATAAAATGTTTTATGCATTTGCTAGTCTTTTTCCCACAAGCATTTGTTAAAGGTGATGCTATATCAAGATTAGACATGTTTTACCACTGATAACAGCATAATGACATTGTATTTCTTAAATATTATGAGCAAATAGATGTGTTCTATTTAAAAGCCTAAGCTGACATTTAGGTTGAATTATCAAGCATTTAAAAAAAAAAAAGGGAAAAAAAAAGGCTTTATTACTCAAAGGTTAAAACTTTGACAGCCTTCTTTTTTTAAATATAACAATTCAGACCCACACCCTGAGAAAGAATTTGATGCATTTACTTTAAGTATGTGAAAGATGTGAGCAACATAATTATTTTTCCATTCAAATGTGGAAAACAATAAAAGTTTCCATATGTAGTTCATAGTCTGTAACTCGCATCACTCAGCACTAAAGCAATAAGCAATAGAGTGTTGATACAAAGAGCTCTGACTCTGGAAATACCAGCTTAACCCTTGCTGGTCTTTCTCTGCACTTTGCTACTGTAAACATGGTTTGAATTTACATAAGCCACCATTCATATTCTTGTGAGTTCATAATATAAATAATGCAGAAAATCTCATTCACTTCCCTAAATTATGCTAGTCATTACAGATGATTCATGTAAGTATTAATCTCTTGGATGTGGCAGAAAACTAGGGAGGAGAAGCTACCTATCATATCATTTGCAGTTAAGAACCTGCTGCCTATCTCTAAGCTTTGCTTGAAATGTGTGCTGTAACTGGATGTGCATCTTTTTACTCTCCTGTAATCCAAGTGGCAATATGGCTTTCTCTGTCATTTCCTTGTTTTAGAAAATAAAATTTGTGGAAACATGCTAAAGTAATGGCGTACCTAGGACCAGAATGCTATCTTTCTGCATCGCGGTGGCATGCGAGCTTGAGGGAAAGATCTACAAATCTCTTTGTTGTAGCAGGGTTGTGCAATGAAGGGATAGGCTGGGCAAGAAAATGCTTAAATATTTATCTCCCAGGAAAATTTTACCATAAATTGATTCGTGTCTCTGAAGGCCAGGCCTGAAAATGCGGACTGCCTCCTACCTTGGAAAATCTTGGCACAACAGAGACTCAATTGCTGTCAGGATTATCTTTATAACTCTGTTTTTAGCAAGAAATACACCAAGACGTAGGAGAAACTTCTTTACTGTGATGGTGGCAAAGTGCTGGGCCAGACCTCCCAGAGAGTCTCCTTCTCTGGAGACTCTCAAAACCCGCCTGGTCGCAACCTTGGGCAACCTGCTCTGGGTGAACTTGCTTTAGAAGGGGGTTTGGATGAGATGATCTCCAGAAGTCTCTTCTAACTCCTACCATTATGTGATTCTGTGATAGGTTTCTGTACATTTACACATCTTCATATTTCTCCTTCATCTGCTTCACATGCATGATCTTCCTCTGAGCTTCTATACCTTTTCACCTTCCAGGAAGAAAAGGGCTAAAGGCATGTTATCAAATCCAAACAGTTGGACATCATATAAATATGGGTTGGAGGTGTTACCTTGCTGTTCATATCTGTGAGCAAACTTGTGCATGCTGCTCTCAAGGGTAGGGCAACTGGTGACCGACAGAAGAAATTACTTGTTGAAACCACTGATGTAGTTTGTATTTTGATGATGCTGTAATGTCTTTGCATGGTTTGGTGTGTACTTAGTGCTCTGTCTTTCTTGAGTCGACACAATCCTTGGCAGAGAGCAGACTCTGTTGCACCATGGCCAGGCTCCAAATGGCAGAGGGTACAGGGTAAAAGAAGCAGTGAGGCACAGTGGGGAGCAAACACATAATCGGGCATTTCTCTGTAAAGCACAGAAAAGTAGAGAAAGACTCACACTAGGAAATATATTGCAGTCATTAGTCAAATAGATTAGGAGTTCGACAGTTATACCTGATGTTCATTAGTAGTTGATGGATATATATAATATATTGCTGGATAATTATATTTAAAATGCTTTATAATATTTTTTTGAAAGACAGTAATGCCATAAAAACATTGGTTTTCCTAAGAGCAAATGTAAACTATACAGTCTTTAAAATCCATCTTTAAGCACACTTCTCATGCACTGGTTTTGTAGTAGCTGACCATCCTACCATATTCCACACTGTCCATTAGCTCAGGAATCTGCCAGCTTCTACTTAGAAGATGAAGGAACATGACGGTGGGGATTATTATAAAGAGACATGTAATTCATACCGCTGTAAATACTGTTGTGAAGAATCAGATGTGTAAGATAGGTAGTTTCTGGGGCTTTTTGCTCTTGCTTACGGAAAAGCTCATAACATGCCCATTATCACAAAAGACCTTCAGGAATGGCATGTTCATAGGAACTGTGCTCCTGCATGGGTAGAACAGAGCTTTTAAAGGAGATATCAGTATTATGTTTAAAAATATTCACTACTCAAATACGTTGTATCTCAAATTTCAAATCAGAATAAAGCCATTGCAGTTTTTCTTTAAACTAATTCTTGTTTATTTTATTTTTCATTTTCTTATGATACTGTGTTCAGACTTGGTTTTGAAAGCCCTAAAGTTTGTGAGAGCTTTTAGCTTAATTTTATGATTTATATGGTATTCTTCACTATGAAGTTTTAAAAGACACAAAAGAAAAAACCTTGCTCAAATGTAGAAGTTATTTTTGCAGTAACGTATGTCATGATTTTTAAACATTCAGGCCTTTAAACTTTTTTTTTATGGTGTATGTTCTTGCCAATCCCAGCACAGTTCTACAAAGTAAAATATTTGGCAGTGAATTCATATTAACAGATGGAACAAGAAATTAACACGTTTTTGCTTCGCTAATTCACAGTTCTTTTAATACGCTAATTCTAAATCACCTGTTCTGACTTTGACAGGCTACAGACACCTGTTTGGGGTAATATTCCACAGCTAATTATTACATGAGAAACTCAGTTTCCAACAAAAGGGTTTCTGTGTGAAATTGTCATAGTTAACAAATTAGTAATACCAACTTTATTCAAAAATAGCTTGCAGTTTTAATTTACATATACTTAACCTTGCCTGGAGAACTAGAAGCAGTGGGATTGCATGGAGGGCAGCCTCTCCCCCAGCACACCGGTGAGCTGGTGCCTCCATCCATTACCCACTAGAGTTGTAAAATTCCTCATGAAAATCCTGGTCCTTGTAGCTGAGTCAGTGATACCAGATACTGTTAGGAGCACAGTGCTACTCACTAAAAACCAAAAGAAGAGAGCAAGGAGTTTCATCCAAGGAGAAAGCTTGGAACAATTTCCAACTCACTGGAGTTGGTGCAGTATAAAGTCAGAGTAAGGAAAAAAAGAATGTTTTTTTGAAATGATAGCACTGCTGCAACATAAAGATCTTACAGTGCTGTTACACTTCAAGTTTTTGCTGTTTACCTCTATAAATCAGATATAGTGGTTTAGAACTGAGCTACACTGTAGGACGTAATGTTTAAATATTGCCCCCAAAACTGGCAGTGGATAACTTAAACCTGTATCATTGAATGTGTGAGCTTTTGCTTTTATATATCTTTGCCTGTTAGGAAAAAAAAAATCCATGTTTTCTGGTTGCCTTTTTAGAAGTTTATTACACTTCTGTCGTAATGAGTCATCATGTTCATATGGCAAAGGGGGGAAGGGAGGAGAAGAGAAGCTATGCTATCTCATGGCTCTTCTCCTCTGCTCTTTCATTCTCTGTCCCAGCTGTGCAATAGCATGGAGGCAAAGTAGAGTCTGTAGCAGTAACAACTTTATGATAACGGTGAAAAACCCAAATCTGGCCTGGGAATGAGAGGCTAAGCAATGTTGCTCAGTGCAACAGGATGAGCAAAAACATTGAATACTTGAGAGAAAGTGTAGAGATAGGCCGGAGACAGGCCTGTCTTACCAGGAACTACCAAGGCTTATAAAGCAGCACTGGTGCTACCATGAACTCTTTATACTCTTTCTCATCATCCTTGAGTCTTAAAACACAAAATCAATCTTAAGTCATTTGCTCATCCTGCATTGAACCTTCTTTAATTCATCTCCAATTGTTTTACCAGGAGCTTATTGATAGTAATGATGTTTTATTGCTCAATTGTAAGATATAGATGACTTAGCGAATCTTTCCTTTGTCCTCTCTGCTTTTGATTCTTCCTTTTTTTTTTTTTTTCCCCTCCTATCTTTTCCTCATCTTTACATCTACTCCCCCTCTTTCTAATGCTCAACTATCTTATCAGGTAATGTATTGCAAACTGTGATACAAATCACAGCCTTTGAAATATCATTGCGATGATAAGCCTAATGAAAATAATACAGTTCATAGGGAAAATTAAAAATTTAACACTGTTAGTCATCTTTGCTTAGGTGTGCTTCCTTCAGGGACTTCAGGCAGAAGGAGTTTCTAGTGAACCTGGTGGAGTCAAATGTATGGACTGTACATTGCTATAGCTGAGCACCTGGATACTTTGGAGTTGGAATTTATTTTGCTGCCAGAGTTATCTTTAATTTTCCTCTTCCCGGAGGAAAATAAGTAGAATCCATCCCAAAATATTTTGTTAGTGCCCACACCTGCTTTAAAGCTTTCACCAGGAATATAAATATAGGTGGTAGTTGGTAAATCAGGGAAAGTTAAACAGTCCTAGAGAGACATTGTGTAGATTTATGAGCTATTCCAATGAGATTATGCAGGTACTTATAATAAAGAGAATATAAGTGGTCTGTGATGGCTCTGTTTGCTGAGTCAAATTAAGTTAATTTACAGCATTAATTCTTGATTGTCAGAAAACTGACTAAAAGGAAGCTGCCTGCTACCTGGTGAGAGCACAGAATGTGATCATGTAACTCCTCAAGTCAAAGACAGTAATTTTATATTTAAATAGGTTTACAGGTATAACTTTCAGTACAAATACCTCAGAGTGTCTAAAAGTCCCTTCAGTGATAGCTATAGGAGAGTCTCAAACATAAGGCAAACTGTAAAGTCTTAGACTCAGTGCTGAGTACTGTTTGGCTTTTTTTTTAAAAAAGTCAAATTATCAATTTGTAGTAACCTTCCATTGCTTGTCAGATGGAGGAGGTAGAATACCTATCGTGCAATTTCCTTTCTGCAGGACAAAAATTATTCTAAGTACTGTATCCCTCTGTGAAGTAAAATACCCCACTAATTTTTAAGTGGAACATAAGATGGTCCTTCCTACCACCAAAACTTTACTTAGGGTTTGCAGAAGATGGGTAAAGTTAGGGCTGGCACCTGCACTGTATAATTTTTTTTTTTTTTGCTGTATTTGCATGAATAGCATTTTATTGCTAATGTCTGTGTCCTTAAATGACTCTTTCTTAGTGTTTGACAGTAGTTTTCAGTTGTAGTTTCTGCATGCTGCTTTGTAAGACTTTGTTATTGCTTTAATCAGTTTCATTACACCTCCGTGTCTAGATCCTCTCCTTGTCAAAATATCATAGTAAGGCATTAACCATGGAATGATGATATGAATCTTAAGGCAGTAGGATCTGGCATTGATGCCGAGGGATTTCTGCTCTTCCACTTGTGTACTCGCATGTTCCTGTCTTTTTCTTTTCGTTATTTATACCTAGCCTAGGCAGAACGCTGAGAATTTGCCTCTTTGATTTACAATGGATTTCTCAAGAATCACAATCAGTACATTTTGTCTGTTCTTGCTTATCTGACCCTGGAAAGCCACAGGACATGAACCAGGGAAAAAGAAGTCCCAAAGAACAGCACCACACAAGCGATGCCTTTGCCCACTGTGGCTGGGAAAGAGCTACCAAGTTGGTTGTTACACATAGTGATCGATCCCCTCTCTTTCGATGGTTATGTGATAGATATGGGAAATAGTCAAGTCTGGAAGAAGCTGTTTTGTGTTCCTATTAACCGGAGGATTTTCAACAGATGTCTTAATAGTTGGAAATCAGCAATAGTGTGTGGATTTATTTGTATGCCATCTGAACCATTTGACTTGCCAGATGCATGTTGTTTAATAGCCTTTTGTACATCATTTTCAGAAGAGAGTTTGGTAAGATTTTCTTTCATTGTGTGAAATAACCCATTTTGTGGCTAGCATTTCCTATTGTTAGAATTTGTGTTGAAGAGACTAATCAGGTGTAGTCATTGCAGAGAAAAGAGAATATGCAAAATGCTAGCCCGTGCTTTGAGAGGCACAATAGAAACTTGTGATGAAGTCATTCTTTATATCCTTTTTGAACATCATACATTTTTTTTCTTTTTGGGTGTCTTTTGGTTGGCAGTGATCCTTTGTTTAGGCGCTTAAAAGCAACTTTACTGCTTCAGTGTTTAGATTGTTTCAGTCATCCCTATCTTGTTACTGTCAACATTATCACACACTAATATGTTTTAAATTATTTGCAGACATTTCAGTCCTCTACCTTAATGGGGAGATAGTTTCATCTTTCTGTTGTTCTTGTGTTAAAGCATATCTGAAAAGATAAATGAAGTCTTAGTTGTTACGCTGTCTCATACCACACAGTCCCCGCCAATCACTATATGACTCAATGAATGTGAAATACAAGTACATATTGATTATTCACTGAGAAAAATAGTGTTTTATTGTTTTTTTTTTTATTATTATCACCCAGTACATCGATGTTATACACAAATATCTCTGGTCATTTGGTTATGTGTGTGTTTAAAATATAAAATTGTTGTATTTACTGTACAACATGAATGATGATTCATTTAAAATTATTCACTGATTTCAGCGGCAATTCCTATCATGATGTATTAGATTCTGGGAATGAGTCTTTGTATAACAGAGATAGTGAGCAGCAAGGAAAAAAGATAAAAGTTGTTAGGTTAGGCTGATATTAAAGTTTCATAAAATTTTATTTGCTGAGGAAATAACATCAAATACTATGACAGGACTATTTTTATGCACAAAGGTATTAATCAGAGTACATGGAAAAGAGTGGCCAAATAAGGATCAAGAAGCTCATCTAGGTTTTTGGAAAAGCTGCTACAGTGGTAGATGTAAATTACATTTTTTAAAAAGTCTTCAAGGGAGGCAAAGTTATCAAACTGAAGGTGCCTCATTGCTCCAGTGATTGGAAAAAACTGCCGTCTACCAGCAACAAAGGTCCCATTTGAATCTAGATGCAGGAACGTGTAGGACGTACATTCAGCAACTCCAGCCACCAGATGGTAGACTCTGCTTACTGGTTAAGTCAGCTCTAGTGTCTGGTCACCAGTTGGCAGAAACAGCAGTAGACAAATTACATCACCTTAGAATCACAAAGCACAGTATCACTCCTGTATTTTGATACCAGTATAACCCTCCTTTCAAATTTCTGTTAAAGCACAAAAAGCAACCAAATTTCTGTGAATATTATGCAGCATCTATAAATATTCTTAGATGTAGACCGAGAAGGAAAGTATATTTTTATTAGGCTGTTTATTATGTGAGTGGAATTAGCAAGAGACAGTTGGTGTAGAAAATTAATGAACTAGAGTTTCATGGCTGGAATTTACTCCAACCTGCCTTATGTTACCAGTAAAATTTGTTTGGGGAACCTCAACATACTCTTTAGGAGACATTTGTCCATTTTGCCAAACGATCACACAACTGAGCACATTCTAATGGCATTCTCTGCTATATTTTAGATTTTCCTTTCATTGTGTAGAAACAAAATACAGTGATAGAACACAAATGTTTGCATTTATAAGAGAAATTTTTGTCAAAGCCTATGAATCATTCACATGTGTGGGAGATACATATATGTGGTCTAGCGTCAATAGCAAATATTTTAAAAGAGCCAACGAGGACTAATTGGACAAAATCTCAATGATTTTGTGCCTAGTAAGGTATGAACTGTAAAAGACAGCTGAAAGCATTGGGCTTTGCAATGAGAATGAAAACCATCTGTCAGAAATACTTTCCACAGATTATACTCAGTCCAGCCATTAATTAAGCGATTTTGCATTACTACTTTCAACAGAGAAGATCCTTCATTATGGGAGCAAACCAGAGGTACACATTTTACTTCCTCTGTCAAAGAAAGATGGTTGTATTATACACCAACTCTAACAGTGATTGAAGGAAACAAAGAAGGATCATTCCCTATACATGGATATACTTACCCTCTCCCAAAAGCAAAGTTGCAATGTTACAACTGCAATGGTTTTTACTTCACAATCACTGAGGTAGCCAACGTTCACATTTGATTCTCAGGTGTGTACTGTCACCTCCAGTGACATGGGAAATGGTCAGAAGCTGATGTCCTTCAGATCTACCTGGGAGAAGGGTGGCTGAGAACCACAGCCATCCTGCTTGACTTTGCCAGTGGGTTTTCGGCTGAATGTCTGACACACCAGTTGCCAAGAGACTGATCCAAGTCTCATTTAAATGAATGGGACATTTCTATTGCATTTGGTAGGCTTTAGTTCTGGCCTCATTTTCTGCAGTACCACTAGCCTGAGTACCATCCGTACTGTGAAACTGTCCTCTGGGCTCCTGGTGGACCTTTGTAGGTGCACGATAGAGAATGAAATGGTGATAGAAAACCAGGGACAATTTCTTGCTCTTTGTTGATTTTCATCGTAATGGATTGCTCTTTTTCCACTGTCATCCACATTTAGTGGTAAGTGAGAGTTTGTCACAACTTTGCCACTCTTTCACCCATTGACACTACTTTGTGTGTCATGTAGGCACATGTCCCTCTCTGCCCTCATTCTCCCTTGCTTTGAGGCAGATGATGTGGTGAATGGCAGTTTTCGTGGTGAACTACGTAATAAAGGCTTTCCAGTTTCCTAGGAGAGAGAACTTTAATACTCCTTAATTATTATAATGGACTGAGAATATTTGCAATTAACAGGTTCAGTGGAAGGCAAGCATCCTTATATATCTTTGCTGATGCTCTTTAGTTCTGATCTTTCAGCATCCCATTGTACCTCATGCAGTCCTATGCTATTTTATCTTCCAGTTCATTGAACAAATGAGTTCTGTCCTAGGGCCAAAATCTGAAAGTACCAAGTGTAGATCTCTGGAGTAGGTCCCTGACTCAGAGGAATAAAACACCAAGATTCACCTAATCTTCTTTGGCTTGAAAAATTTAGCTGGACATCTCATAAGAAAATGCCTATTTTGACCTCTGCCACTTTCTTCTCAAGTCAGACTACTTAATAAAAGTCCATCCTGTAATAAGTTGCTTTTTCTGCTTATTCTGAAGCATTATCCAGAGCTGTAAAAAATTGAATGACCAATTTGTTCAAAGCTAATTGAAAATTCTCTATTAAAAAATCTGTTCTGGATTTAGTTTAGCTTTTTGTTGAACTCATATTTTTCAGCTTTAAACCTATGAACAAGGATGTCTGAAACTTGGCTTATAATCAACAGTTGTGGTATGGAGCGTGCTGGGGGATGCCTTATCACCACAATGCTATGAACAATGCTGCTGAGCTGTAACATAGAGAAAGAAAACTGAGAGTATTATGCGGTCACTGCAGATTATCTTCTCCCAAGTCTAATCAGGGAATAATGTGGAGAAATTAAACTAGTTTTAAGTGCTTCTGGTGACTTTCTGGAGGCAGCAGCGGTTCATTGCTGCTACAACTGAATCTCCAAGTATCCAAGTTCGCTCAGATATTGCTATACATATGTATAAATACATACATATATATATATATGTAAAAGTAGCATCACAAAGTAGATGGTATGCTTGGGCATAATAACAGAAATCTCTCTTTCAGAGGACTCCTTCTTTCAGAGACTATGGAGAACCCAAATTTCGGCATAAGATCTCCTTCTAAAGTGATCTCTTCTCATATATCATTGCACTAATGGCGAGTTGTACTGCTTTAATGTTAGGGACTTGAGGTTAAATACATGTGGGTGAGTTCCCTTGCACATAATAACTTCAGCTATTTGCTTGTTGGTTTTGTTTGTTTGTTTTGTTTTTTTTTGTAGAGTATCTGTATACATCACTGTATCCTGGAAGACTATTAAAAGAGTTTGTCTTTGCTGTGTGATCCACCTATAGTGAATGATTCATTTAAATAAATTTGATGCTAGCTGAAACATTTACAAAACATTTTCAAAACCACAGCAGTGCCAAGAAAATGAGGGTGATGGAGATGACATATCAAACTGAGAAAAGACAACAAACAAACGTAAATAATGATTGGTTAATCTAGGGTATTTTTTCCCATTTTCTTTTTAATTCTGACTACGTCTATCTAAGATACATTTATAAATGGGCATGTCTGTTTCCGTTCTCCTTTTAGAGTGTGTGCTAATACATTGTATAAACATGAGTTTTTGAAGCCATTTAGTGCTCCACCAAAGTACAGGGCATTAGGTTCTCATTCATTGATCTGAAAACAATTAGGAGAAAATGCCACTTATCTTAAATAGTATTTGTCAGATTTTCTTCATCAAACTTGGTAAATACATATCTTCTGACATTTTGATGTACAATCATCAGTCTAGGGTAAACCTAAGTGACTGGGCTTTGGCCCGTGAATAGCTTTTGTTGCTGTGTGACATTAAAATGTTGTGTTGCTTTTTTAAAAAAAAAAAGATATAATGAATATTCAAAATTAGAGTTATTCTCTATTGTACCCGCGGTAGGTCAAGTGTCATAAGATCAAGAGAACACTTAGTATGCAATCTAGAGGTTTGATAAATGTTTCCTAACTGATTTTTTTGCATGGTATATGCTTTGGAAGTTCTGTTGATGAGATATGTAAATTAAGTGTCAATTTTCATTTGATTGGACAACTAGTTAAAATGGAGATATTTTAATTGTCTTTACAGCTTCTTTGCTTTCATAGGTTGTTACAGGTATTCACCCTTTATTCTCTGAAAACTTCCTTTGAACTTGCTTGCTACAGTATTACAGTTTTTCCATCCCTTGTCTTTGTGCCATGCAGTTCAGTCATCAATAGAACGTTCAGTCCTGCCACCTGAAGACATTCATCTTTTCATTTCATGGTGCTACAGGGGATATCATTAGGATTGCTGTTTATAAGTTTTTGACATTCAAAATTTACAGTGATTTGCTATCTTCTTTATAGTGGCTTCTTTAAAGGAGATCTAGGAGACAAGTTTGTAGTAGTGCCCTGTAGTGTTGTCAGTATCTGACAAATATTTTATGTAGTCATAGATTCCCAGTTCGAACATTTGCCTGTGATTTGCTTAGACTAGCCTGTGGAAATGTGGATCTGAGTTATAATTCACCTGTTCAGCTACTTTTAGTCTTCAAACAAATACCTTAGTATCCTAAGTCATAAGTGAAATGATATAAATTGAAACTAAATGGAAAGATGTAAAGAAATATGAATTGAAGTAACAGGAATGGAGGTGGAACAGAGGAAATAGTAGGACTGTAGTTATAGCTTACTACCATATTTTTATTGTTTTTTTTTTAAGGGAGGAAATGTGGTTGGTTGTTTTAATAATTGTTTTCCATGTACTCATTGAGATAGTCCCATGTTGTCCATTTTAACTTTCCTTTTCTTTTTGTTGTATCCTGGAGGGGCTGGGAGGGAAGTTTGCATTTGCAGCTAAGTGTGAAAAGTCTTTCTGGGCATATGGAAGAGCAGTACAGTGGCGTTTTCTGAGGGTGTGAAATAGCTAGTGTCCTGCAGGTCATGGTGGGTCATGCTTGCCCTTAGCAAATAAGTCTGGTAGATCCAGGGAACACCAAATTTACCACGTGTAGAAGTATTATAGTACATATGTACAACAGACCTTGTGCCCCAGGACAATGCAGAAAAGGGTTTGTTGCCTGCTCAGAATAAGTAGTCTACATAGCCATGTTAGACTCAAAGCTTTCTTGTGACTCTGAGATCTTCAAAATGCCTGCAGGAGAAGGGCTTCTAGGAGTCACCAACCAGAAATTCTTGCTGATGGCATGTGAACTGTGGGATAAATGTCGAAAGAGAGCATCCATTGATTTCCACTCCCTCCCCAAGCTCTCTTCAGCCAGCTGAACCC
Organism: Coracias cyanogaster; assembly: GCA_033124195.1. Classification (NCBI taxonomy): domain Eukaryota; kingdom Metazoa; phylum Chordata; class Aves; order Coraciiformes; family Coraciidae; genus Coracias; species Coracias cyanogaster. Next base: position 123,429 of record JAVSBS010026102.1, on the reverse strand, counting down.
TGTGCTTGAGGATCTTTTATTCTTCAGGTGCAACATTGCAAACCCACTCCCCATGCAGCTTTTCTTCTAGTGGCTTTTGCTCAGTGCTTGTAGGGAACACAGTTATAAAAGGCAGGGCATAAGCACAAATTTTGTTAAGGATGATTACCTAGAATAACAGAATATTAAGGATTTAGAGAAGCGTTTATATTATTTCACTCACACCATAGCTATTTTGTTGCAAATCTATCTAAAATTCATGACGCCAAGGGAGGCTACCCGTGTTTTGGATTATTTTTTGTAAGTTTTGTGAAAAGTAGGCAATTTTTTTACATCCCCACATAAGCACACAGAGCTCCTCACAAAAAGCTAAGCATGGATGAACATAGTAATGAAGAGAAGTAAAGTTTCAAAGACCCAATCCTACTTTCCTGACTCACTCGAAACAAGCAGTGAACTCAACAGCATCTTTGTTTTAATAAAGGCTATAATAATAATGAGAGCTCCAGATTTTCTAAAAAATAAGGTTAATGTAGTATCTGGAGTCTGACCTCAGGTCTAAATTGTGATTCTAATGTTAATCATTATGAGACATAGCTTCACACCTCATAAATCCAGTCAGCCTGTTTCTACTATCCAGTGCAATATTTAAATAAAGAGCAGTTTCACAAAGACATGCATCACTATAGATTCTCTTTTTGCACTTTTTCGAATTATGCTGCTGCTTTATACAAACCACCTTTCATAAACTGTCTGCCAGAAAGCTCTAAAAATAATAGCACAGACGCTTGCAACAACAAATTGGCTACCTCACTTTCAGTGAAATGAATGTTCAAATAAAAAGGTTTTTGCATCCAAGTATTTGAGGCATACCTTGAATATGTTAGCAGGCTCATATGTACCAGCTATAAAAATAAAATGGAAGATAAAGAAATTGTTTACATTCATTGTGATTTCCATTTTTAAAAATAAGATGTATCGAAATGAAGGGTGAAAAGAAACAGTTTGACATGCTTAGTAATTGCCCAACGATGTGGCTTTAAAAAAAAAAAAAATCTGTGGTTTTTTTTTCCTGAAATCTTACTTTCTACAACACCTGTATGGATGCATGCCCATATGTACATGCACTTGTCTTGTTTGTCTCACCTTTGAAGAGTTTGGGTTCATCTCATATCCAGGAATGAGAAAAAAATGGTGTGGAAAGAGCAGAGATCATCTGTGCACACCTGGGCAAGGACAGAGTTCCAACCTGGCTGCTTCCTATTAGCTGGGGCTTCTCTGATAGGATCAGAGCAGCAGCAGGTTTCTATGATTTGCAGATAGTATTTGCAGATAGCTTTTTTTACTCATGGCTACTACATCCAATTAAAAAATGCCTTCAAGTGGGATGTGATGACGTACTATGTATTCACGAGATCATTTTTCATAAGCCGTTCACGTATGGTGTTTGCAAGCCATGCAGCCTGCTTTCCTCTGGGAGCTAGAAAAAAAGAACAGCTGAGAACTGAGCAAAACTCTACAAGCTTTTTTTAAGTATCCATTTCTAAAACTGAGTTGTTATAGTTTCTCCCAAACTTCCTGGGACAAGTTCTTCCCGCTCTTCATATTGTAAGTGATAAAATGCAAATGTCAAACATTATTAGTTCTGTAGCATAAGTACTAATTTTTGGTTTTGCTAAGCAGTTTATATAGGAAAATCTGGAACATTTCCAGTCATCTTCACTATCATTTAGTCCTTAAAACCCAGAACAGACATTTAAACTGAAAAACATTATATCTTGTGTGCAGATGCACATGCAGCACCATCAGAAGATGAATAGTTGTAGTCTTGAACTGGCGTCGCTATCAAATAGACTCTGAATAATTAAATAAGAAAGCATTTTAACAAAAAATTACATCTTGGGCACTCCTTTGTGAGTAAAGTGAACTGCAGAAGGAGAAAAGTCCATAAGTGATTAGCGGTAGATTCCAACACCTATAATTTGATTTTTTTTTTTCTTTTTTTTAATGAATACTTCTCTGAGTGATGTTGTTTTTTGTTTAAGATACCTCCCAGCATCGTTTTTAATGTCATTACAATATACAGGCTCTGCAGTTTGGTGAACTTAAAATACCAAACAGCTCATAAAGAACTATGGCTCTTATGGCACTGCAGATAGCAGCTTCTGTATTAGATTTGTACTTCTTTAATGCTGCCTTTTCTGTATCTCAAGGCAGTTTCATGCAAATATTTGAGCTTAGGTATTCTCACAAACAAGCAGCCATAACATTTCAGTAACTTTGTTTTAAAAGAAGGACTTTTGAACATGCAGGAAATATTAGTACATCAAACAAAGTGAAAGACAAGGTAGTTTAACTTGTTGGTTTGTTTGCTGAAACTCTAAAGTAAATATACTGTAGCTAAAAGTGTTCCATTTTTATCTGCCTGCTGCAGTAATGGCTGTGTTACTTCAGGGCTTACACTTCAATAATTGATCAGGGTTTGTATAGCACCAGCTAAGAGCAAAAATAAGAGTGTTGCTTTGAACAAACTGCTGCAATGTTATAGCATTAGGCAGAGAAACAAGATTCTGGAAATATAGATATATAAAAAACAGGAAAAAGATGGATAAGTTGGAGTGGTAAATACTGCTTCAGGCTAGAAAGTAATGAGAATTTTTCCATAGAGAGTTTTGACCTGCTATTCAAAAATTGTTTCTTGTCTTAATAAATCCTAAAAGTGTAATTTACTTGCAAAAGGGAAAGAACAAAGGCACCAAAATTCTTTTGATAACAACACTTGTTAAGGTTGATAAGTTGGGTTTCAAATGTGTGAAGAAAAATGTGTGACAGTTTGTTTTAAGGTGACAACCTAAGTGTTCAGATACTTCCATCTTGTGCTGTTTATAAAGCAGTACACTAGTAAATGCTTTGCACATGTATATTAGAAGTGGAAACAATAGATAATATATCTTTCCAACAAGTCTTGCAAAAGATTTAGTATCTGTTTATAAATTTACAAAATCATTGATATGATTTATCTATTAAATTAAGGTTATTTTGGAATGTGATCAGTATAAATAAAAATTACATTTATTAATATTTCTTTCTTTTTGGCAATAAATGGTTTTGAGCCGTCATTTTGAAAATATTTTCTATTGGTTTCAAGGTTTTATACTGTCTTCTGTAGACCTAATTTCACTACTAAATAAAAAACCCCACAGCATATTTAGTACGCTGCTAAAAATCAATGTTCGGTTGGTAAAGTGTGAGAAATTCTAAGTAAAAGATGAAAATGCCATCCTTAATCTGTTCTTCACAAAGCAAGTTCCTCCCAAGTGGATCATTCTGAATAGCATAGGTATCATAATGTCTTTCAACTTTATGGATTTGTCAAATATTTTAAATATTATGGCTAAATGATTGGAAATTCAACTTATATGCAATTCAGTATGGTTATTTCAAAGTGTGCACCAATGTACACAAAGGAAACCAGGGATGAGACTATATTTGAGTGCACTACATGTTTAACTACCTGATAGAACAGTTTAACTCTGTAGGTTATTTTCAAATGTACTCATGAATAAATATCACTGTTTGATTACTACAGCAACCTGAAGTTTCTCAGATAGGAAAAAGAACTTGGTAGTTACAGCCTCTCCTCCTCCCTTCATGTATAAAGCAGTAAATGAAAAAGAACTGGTTTCCAAACAGTGTAGGCAGGGTTGCGTGACGTATGATGGTTTGTTGTTCTTGAGTACATCACAATATTATATGGACGTTGGTCTCAAATACACAATATCTTTATATCAGAAAAAAAGACTATGATTCATGAACCACTTACTATCTGACCATGGTAATTCCTAGGTGCCACATCTCACTGTAATTATTTTCAGGCAGCGGTTCTTTCTGCCCAAGCCACTTGTGTGCTAAAAACAAAGCACAAAACCAAACAAAACCTTCTCTAGTGTTCTTTTGAAGTGACGCCACTTCAGTGGCATTTAGCAAAAAACCTGCTCAGATGGCAGAGAAGTTGCTCCAGAGGAATTTGATAAAAAGCCAATAGCATGGTATTAAGCCACATTCCTATTGAGATTTGTATTGACAATGTATTGCTTCTTGTAAGAAATATTATTTGAAAAAGTAATGAGAAAAACATGAAGTTAATGTTCAAATTCTAATTAACACCACTTTCCACCATTTTAACCCAAACATATTAATTCTAATTTTCTCCATGTCCATCTAAGGAAGCATGAAGTCTAGAAATTTTCATAATTTAAAAGCTAGAATTACTATAAAACCCTGCAAATGGATTCCTGTTCTGGAGAACCATGGTGTATCTTGTCAGTTCTGTTACTGCGGGACTCCTAAGTGTGATGACACCCCCACATTATGCATATGACTATAAATAATTAACAGCTACGATGGAAACCCATATTTGACTCTTTTCTTTTAAAACCAGTTGAAGTTTGAGATATTCACGGTTAAGATCTTGTTTTGTCTCATCTCTGTTCCTATTTTAAGTTGTCTCTGACAATATCAGGATTAAAATGAACAGAGGAAACAATATTATTTGCTTTCCAAGAGGCAAGGCTTGGTATTTGGAGAATCAAAATGAGATCTGACTTGCAGCAGATTGGGAATGAAGTTTTGGTGGGTGGGTGGTCCCTTACAGACAACCCCAGCACCACTCCTGTCCCTGAAGCTCAGCTGAGCCACCACTGGCAAATCCCAAAGTTGTAACTGCAGCAGGTTTGCATCACAATGTCAGAATCTTGTCCTTCAAGAAAAGGAAATTTCAGTATTTGTGGGCAAAAGCAAAGCTTGGAAAAGTAAACAGATCTGATGACCTGTGTCCAACATCATGCTGCCTTCATTAATAGGTGTCCTCAAAAGAGGAAAAAGCCATCACTTGAGCCGAAGACAACAACCCTGTGGCATGGCCAGAGCAGGCATGATTTTAGGGCTCTGTCTGGGATGCAAAGAGGGAGACGACTAGACCTTCTGGTAGAGCGCAGGACTACATTAGGTTGTAGCAGAAGAAGGACCTGATTTCTTCTAGAAATCACCTTTGATCTGCTATGAATGGTGTATCAGACCTAACAGATCTGCAGGTCTAAGTTTCTCCATCTTCTTTTGAAATTATGAACGGTGTGAAAAGTGAAAGGATAATACTTTTGCACTTAAATAATTGTTAATAAGTGTCTAAATTACTTATCATTGAGCACCGGAAGGGGTAAATTGGTGATATCTTTTGAGTCTGCTTTCTCAACACCTTTGTGCATTTGGGCAGACATTGTTTTATGGGTTAATGTTGGTTTCACATTTTCTAAACTCTTACTGCAAGCACAAATGTTTGTCTTGAAATATAAAAGCAGTTTATACGCTTCACTGAAAAAAAAAAAAAAAAAAGAAAAAAATAGTTCTGGGTTGTAGTTCCTCTGAATTTGAGCCATGGATGCTATCTTGAGTGAAGATTCACTGTTTACAATCGTTATTATCAGACCCTCCTCAAGGCTGTACTATTGTGTTAGGCTGTAATAGGTTTTCAAGTAACTTTTTTTTCCTTTTAAATAATATAACATTTAAGAACTACATACAAATCAGATACTGTGCTTGAGCATTTTCAACATATTACACTATATTTTGCCTCTGAGGCCAGCCTTCTCCTAGAATACAAAGAAATAAAACTTCTGGTTTGTGTAGAAAGAGGTTAAACAAAGAAATGTCTAGCAATTGGGCTATATTTTTCCAACCCTCTCTTAAAACAAACTGTAAGATTAAAATTCACCAGTAACCACAAAAATGTCTGTAGCACACACTCTTTGCTATGATCCATCAATACTGTAAAGCATGAGGAGCAGGTGGTAAATGTTGTAAATGGTAAGTAATGTTTTTTAGTGGAGTGCCTTAGAATGATATACAATAAGCTATTAATTAAAAAAGGTAACCTGATCAATTTATGGTCCTCTCCAACCATTGCAGTACCTATCAAAGCCAAATTTTGTTGCACAGGGGAAAGCCTTTTGCCATAGCAATGTATTCACACAAGTAATAGTCACATGCATAACATGGGGAATAAAAACAAACAAAGAGACTATTAGTACTATGTGTTTTTTATCCAATAGTAACAGATAAAATATGCCAAGCACTTCTAAGATACACATCTAGAGCCCAGGGACTTTCTTGCCCTGAGTAACTGCCATCTGAAAAGACCTATATATGTAAAGGAAGATAAAGGAGAAACTTGTACAATTAAAGACATCAGTCTTCTTATCTGTCTACTTTCACAGTTTTGTTTTTTAAATCCTTTATTCTGGGGATACATGTAAAGTTTATGAAAAGCTTCTTAATAGAAAGAAAATGAATGTAGAAGATATGGGAGAAGATAACGGATTAAGTGAAGGATGGCTGTAAAGGAAAGAAGGGGGTGCAAGAGGAGTGCTTTCATACAGCCTCTCAGCCCATACAATATGGTAATCCATGGAAGAGGTTCATACACATAATTCTATTCCTCAGCAGTAAGACATTGTGTAAATATTGAAGATTTTTTTTTTCCTAACCTAATTTATACTTCCAGGCCTAAGAGTTGACATATATGTAGAGGCAAGTTAAGAGGGAAGAGCTGGGAATGGCTGCCTGCAGGTATGAGTGGAGAACTTGGGAAGGGCAAGGAGAGAACTGCTCCTGGCTCTTCTGAGTATGAAGGGGGACTTTACAAGCAGAAATCTGTATGGTGCATCAATATAGCATCTCTGGATTTGGGGTATTTACTATAATAAAAGCAGTAGTAAATAAGATGCAAACCCTGACTCAAAAGTCAGGAAATATCAGAACTACATGAACTTAAACAAGCACTCAACACACATGTATATCATGATGGAGCTTTTGGTGATGTGGTCACACTCTGCCTTTTTCAGAAAACTCCTAGATCCTTCATTAAACATAAAATTGTCCTCAGGGTAAATCAGGGATTTGACTGTTTCTTCTATATTCTGAAAGTGTACAAAGAATTAGTAGGAGAACTGCATGAAAAAATTAAGATATGGAAAGCAGAGCCAGGTCAGGTCTCTCTCACAGTGCTCAAATCAATTCTTACCATCCCCAATTCCTGCTTTTGTCCTTATGGTTTATCATTACTGGTATGCTCTTCATTTACTGGAGGTCTGACCTGAGACCCCAGGAAGCCAGAGCACAACATCTAGCTGTTCAGGTCTCTAACTGAAATCAAAGGGGGTCTACATCTGACCCAATAAAGCGCCATCTAACACTATTCTGGGAAAAAAAAAAAATCACAGTCTCTAGATTCCTTGTAGTAGATGCACCAAATTGTTCCTTATATTTCCCATTGTGAAGATATCAGCTGAAAACATGACACCATCTTGTTTCCAGTGGATCTGGTACAACAAATTAAAGATGTTGACACTCAAGTTCTGTTCTGTGAATGCTGAAGAAAAATGTGCCAATGCCCTTATAATCCTGTGTAGGACCTAAATAATATGATATAATTAAGGAGATGGTAGTAGAAATAAAATTTAATTTATGTAATACTTGATTACTTGCGCATGTATACCTGAGTAGCCCATGGTGAGGATTCATCCCATTTTTATAAAAATCTGTTTAGCCTTTGTCTATCCTAAATGGGTTATTTTGAGAATGCTTTTGTAGGAGGAAAGTGCCATGCATATTTGTAGTTGCATCCATGCACTTGTTTAACAGACACATCAAAAACTAATGCAAAATGTAGCAGGAACTATTTTCAAACAGCCATCAAATGCACTGAAGCAATTCACTGTTTACTTTACTGGTTCATACCTTCATTTTGCACAAGAGCAGCAATATCAGTTCATGGGCTGTGGTGCAAATCCTACAGCAACCTAAAATTTAAAAAGGCCTTGCATTTTAAATAATATAAAAGTTCTATATTTGGTATATGAGCGGCAGTCATGTGAAATCCTAATGATGCCTCTGTATTTTGAAAATATGTGTCTTAGAACCAAAAATAACCTGTTCTGCATGAAGTACTGTTTTGCTTTGCTGCTTCTTTATTTCTTCCTCCTCCCCATCCACCCCTCCCACTCCACATCCCACCC
>JAVSBS010026102.1:94996-115280 GCA_033124195.1 Coracias cyanogaster | reverse complement strand
GGCCCGGGGCGGGGGGGGGGGGGGGGGGGGGAGTCCTTAAATGAGTTTTGCTTGCAACGCGCTTAAAGGAAAAGAAAAAAATAAATTAAAAAAAATTCGCCCCCCCCCACCTCCCCCCCCCCCCCCCCCCCCCCCCTCAGGCTGGCCTTCTCTCTTTATTTGTATAAATAATTGAGGATGCAATTATTTATGGCTGCACATAAGGATTCTAGATGTCTAACTATCTATCTGTGCCCACAGATCAGATAGTTTGTTATCTATATCACTATTTGCACCTGCAAGTCATTGTGCTTGAAAATTATCTCCTCGTCTAATTGTGTGCACAAGCAGAGGTTGAATTAAAGCTGCTTTAAGAAGAAAGCCCCTTATGTAAAGAGAGTGTGCAGATACATCCATGAGTCAAAGATTTTTGTCTTTTATAGAGTTATTCCTAGATACACAAAATACCTCCTGCCATTTAAAATACTTTGGTCTGAACACCTTTGCTATTCTTTCAGGTCAACATGTAGGAGCTGGTAAAAAGAGGTTGGGTGTAAGCACTGAACATGGTGCTGGGTTGGATCGTGCATGTGATGTGTAATTTGAGTATTTGCTACCATTGTGCTGCTTTTGAGGAAAACAACACAAAGGCTGAACAAGACCCTCTTAAAAGTAAGCATATTCATTATGTGAGACAATTCTTTGAGCAGAAAGCGAGCACTGATTCTGGTCCCAGCGCTTCCTCTTGCTGAAAACTCACCCCTCTGTCCTGGGCATTTTCCTTTTGAATCGTAATTGTGCAATCTGTTTCCCATTTTAGCATAAATATCTTCTAGAAATGGAGCAGGCTAACTTTAAACAAGCTGCATTTTTCATGAATCAGGTTGTAAAGTTCACTGTCATAGAGGAGGCAAGTCCTTGTAAAATCCTGCATTAGAAAAAAGAAAAGGTTATCTAAAGATGGATGGTATGATATGTCAGGCTTACAATTACATTTTTCTGTAAACACAAAAGGGTTAGAAAAACTGGTCTCAACTGTTCAAAATAGTTTTGAATAGCCAACAAGAAACGATGTTTACCATTTTATAAACGCTACGGATACTTTATTGTCTGAATGGCTTCCATGCACTCCAATAAATTTAAATTGGGTATTTGCTGTCCAAATTGACAGTGGGTGATTAAGCCAAAAATAAGAGCATTCGCCTTTAAATTTTAGCTATGGCATCATGTTATATTCCCAACATTATGTTACGTTGCATCAAGTCAGTCACTACAGACCAAAATTTTGATGGATATAAAGCAGATCAAAAGGGTATAGTGATTTTGAAGTCAGTGACAATAGATGCTTCAATATTTGTACATTTCTGCTAAAGAGACTTGTATTATTTTGTCAGTTTGTTTCATTTTAGGGGTATTCAGAAATGATATTCATTCTTTGATATAAGCCTTAAATTGTACAATTTAAGTAAACTGACTGAAAAAGATAAATTAAATGGGTAGAAATATTTTCAAATCAAAGAACAACTGACACATATAAAAATGATGTATGTTTCTTACATAGTCCACAGGGAGAATTCTGCAGGCTTGCTATGATCTCTACAATTTGCCTCCGGGCAAACGAGGCTTTGGGATATTCTATTACTCCTTTGGTCTGTTTATCATGGAAACTGATGTACAAATCGAAGGTTCTTTTGGACCTTTCCTGTCTGTTTCCTAGATCTGCTACGGATGAACTTATCACCTGTCCTCACCTTCAGCGAAGTGCTTTGGGGAAGGTTCAGTGACCAATAATCAATTATTATTGAGAAGCAATCAATTGCTAATCTCCATAATTATGCACATCTAAACACTATGAACAAGAAAGAGAAACAAAGCTGCACTCCAAGCATTGCCTTGTTAGCAGTATTTTGTTAACACAGGCTCTAAAAAAAGCTGCCGCAGCTGGTAGCACAAATGTGTTTCCAGTATTCAGGCCATCAACGTGATTCGTCGCTAAATGTATAGAATCAGCTTCTTGCTAAAAACTACAATTACAGGTGATATACAGATTGAAATCACAGGGCTGGTTTGTCGAAGAAAATTGTCCTAATGATGGGTTTTCGGATCGGGAATGCAGCTCTTTTCTTCCTCTGTGATGGGTACTGAAGGCAGCTGCACCTGCCTCTGTGCTGTATTCTGCCGCACTTAATGATATCTGATGATATCATTAGGCAAAGTGTTCATAAACAGATGTTGAGCCTGTGCCTAAATGCTGTCAGATGAGCGGTTGCTGGCCTGAAACAGTATTATTTATATAGAACATTTACGTTTGTTATGTTAATAACCCCACTATTAGCTCTCTGGATGTTGCGATAGGAATGTAAATGTAGTTAATATGAATAACAACCTCTTTACTCTTTGTGCTGCAGTTGAGTATAACTTTTAGGCTTTTAGAGAGAAACAAAGATCCCCCCACCAAGTCCTTTGACTTCATGATTTTTTTTGGCACCGTTTGAAATTTTGATCAGCAGATAAATGGTAAGAATCTGTAGGACAGATGTTAAAGACTGGAATTTGTTTCTTTTAACACTTCATGTTTTCAAGAAATTCTAGTATTTATATGTTTTCTGGTAATTCCCGGACCCAGTTCATTACCCTAATATGTCAGAGTTTTGATTGTAGACGCTAAATTGACAAATACCCATTAAAAATAAAAAGTACTATAGCAACTGGAATTATGATCTGTATTTCTAAAGATTATCTCCTCTATTTAATTTATTTCACAACAATAACTAAATATTGGGGAGACCACTTAACTCAATATTCATTTTTTTTCGTTTAATGTTTCAGTCTGGTGTTTTTCTAGCAGTGCTTGAAATACTGCTTTACAATTGCTGAGGGTTTATTTAGCCAAAGTTGCATTTTATACCTCATAGTTAATTCATGTAGAGTAAGTTATGTAAATTTTGACAGTCATCAAAATGTGCAGTGTTTCTCTAAAATACAGCTTACTAGCGGTAGCTTAGTTATAAAAATATCATTGGTGCCTTTATAATTTTATTTCATATTTTAACTCTTTCTGAATATGATTTGAGAGTAGAGATGCATGTTGCAAATGGGGTTTTCTTGTTTGTTTAACTAGCAGATGATGACGGTACTTCTGCTTTTACATGTATAAAGTATTATTAGCAGATCTGTTGCTATAACCATGCTTTGGAACTACAGTAAACTGTTATCCTCATTCTGTGTATTAATGCTTTTGTAGTCCCTGTGTGCATGAAAATGTTAAAGATATCAATGTCAGAGCATGCCTGCAGCATAAAGAAAGATATTATTCTTTTTTTTTCTTTTTCCTGTGAAATTCTATGTCGTTTTGTTTACTTACCCCTATAATTTGTAGCACTCTCCTGTGTTTGTGCATGTCCTCAGATGAGTAGCCTGCTCCATATTGCATTGAAATGTGCATTTAGGGGGCAAACAAATGTTTGGTGTCTCTTATGAGAAGAAATGAGATAGGGGATCCCAGTGTTCAACTCTCCAAAAGGACAATGAAAGGAAGGGCTGACTAGACCTTTGGAAGGGAATTTAAAGGTACCCTATCAAGTGAATTGCCTGCTTGGGAAGGGAAAGAGGATGTCTGAGGAGGAATAAAAAAAAAAAAAGTAAGGATTTAGGAGCTGTTCTTAAATAAGAAACCCATAGCCTTTCTCAGGTAGCATGCCAGGTAGGAACCCAAATGCCTCCAGTGGCATTTAGCCATCCATGTTCCCCTCTCACACAGAAGGAAAGCCTTGTTAAATTAAACATTTCAAAGCTTTAGCAAAATGGGAATTTGAGTGAGGGAAGGTTTATGATTTTGGAGTTTTGGGGTTTGTTGTCCAGAGAAGTAGGCAGAGACATGTTAGAAGCTTGTTTGTTGTGTATGTTGGGGCCAGCTGCACCTGAGAGAATTGATGTACCGCTGTAAGGAGCATGAGGAGAAGTTGTAAGGTGGGAAAAACTGTGCTGCGCTGTTCGGGGTTTTTTTAAAGTGAAAGCTTCTTTGGCCCAATACATAAAGCTTCAGCAGTCTGCATTCATTAAGTTTCATTAGGCTGGTAATGAGGACCATGGAGCATGTCTTAAGACATGTTTATGCTTTTGGGGCCTGAAGTGCATGTATCTAAAAGGAAAGAATATTTCTATAGCTCCATCTGGTCCCTACTGTTGTTCTTGTACATATTCTATTGTAATCAGTGGGAATCAAGAGAATATTAAGGCTAAAGAATCACATCATGAAAGAAAGATAAATTTTGTATAATAGACCCATTACAATTTGTGAGTAATCAGCCTTTCAAGAAGAGACTTTAGAAAGCACAGTGCAGATTCATTGCTATTTCCCCTTAAATATTTATTATATGTTGTATTATTAGGTTATCTGATATTAGAAAAGAATAAAGAAAAATAGCAAAACAGTGTATTAAAATTCTTAGGTTTTATCTCCTTTCTTTTGCTGAATGTTATTTATAGATAGGCCTGAAAGAGACAGCAAATGTAGATGTCATTGGGCTTTAAACAATTTAAAGATCAGGAATTGGATCTGAACTTTGTCATGTCAGTCCAATTTCAAATATAAAATAGGAATCAGTAAACCGCTTTGCGTAGAATTGGTTTAATTGTGTTAAAATTCGTGGGATTTGCTTGTTTTGAAGACGTACATTTTTGTACAGACTTCCAGTGTCTGATGGCCTGAAGGAAAGCTGTCTAACTGAAGAAAGAAAAGTGTAATGCTGGCGTACATTAGTGGTGATGTTAACATATCACACTATCAGTTCATGTTGTGATGAGAACTGTTATAAGTGCTTGGCAGAAATCACAGGTTACATCACAAAACATGCAGGACCAGAGAGGTCATCATTTTAGTTATCAATAATATACACTCCTCTGAATTTTACTTTTGCAGCCTTCAGAGACATCCCCCCGACATCTCCTCCCCCCTCCAAGTTTAAGGATATTTCTGGCTTCACTTTTTGTCTGGTTCTTTCTTCACAGTATACTGGTTATTGCATTGCACTATTTATAATATCTGTGGATAGTATGAGGTTTCTTTGTTTCATACATCATTGCTGGTTCCTACAAAAGGTGACATTCTAGGTGACTTGTTCTATTTCCCCATAAATGTTAGTTCTATTTTTGTTTACTGTGGTGTTGGCATCGAGTAACTTTAGGTGTCTAAAATAAAGCCAATAGCTTAAAAAACTCTTCAGTACCTTGGGCTACATTCTATGATTCTACACTGATCAAAAGAAAAAGCAGGTCCACTTAAGCTAATCTATCTAGGAAATCCACCAGTACAGCAAGTGAATGACAGCCTGGGTCATCAGGTTATTCATGGGGTAAGCCTTTCATCAAAAACGTGGGCTTTCTCATCCAATGGTTTTACTGTATATTAGCAAGAATTTAGTTAAAGTTCCACTGATGTACCTGTAATGACAGAGTTTTTCTGCAGAAAGCAACATTTTGACAGTGCTAAGCAAAAGACATAACAATGACGACTCCTACCTGAATGAGCCCAATTTTTATTCCACCTAAACCATGAATTACAAGAGTCTCGTTTTTTAAATTGTATCATAGTATACATAGGAATGTAAATGACATCCTCACTTCAGCAGGTAAGTATTTTAAACCAATAAACAGAAATAAAGTTAATTCTGAAATGAAATCTGCTCAGAAAATAAAAGTCCCTCGGTATCCACACTACGAATTTATTTATAGTCAGTGAAGACAGAAAATCTTGTAACCAGTCAGAGGAGGCTGGAGCCTCTTTAGTTCAATATTGGACCTACTGTGAAGGAGAATTGAAGCAAAAAAAAGCTAGAGGATAAGAAAAGTTTTTCCCTATTACTTTTTTTATTTGCTCTCTACTTACGACTTTCTAAGAAAGGAGCAGGCAGAGCTGTTTATATGTTGTATACCAGTTGCACAAATATTTTTCTGTGTTCTAGCTGGTGCAGAGAAGTTGAGCTTAGTGCAACCAGGCTAGAGGTACTAAAAAATGGAGGAAGGAGATAAAAACTTGAGAACAGATAAAGTATAAATTTCTCTATAAGGTCATCAGGACTTCATTCTGCAAAGCCTGTCTGTGCTTCCACGGCAGTAACGTGATGGCAGTCTCCTGTAAAGTCTGGTGGGTGATTGAGCACTGAGCGAGCAAACCACTGCCCAGCTCTGGCAGGGCTGTGGGAAGAGTTGCAACAGAAATGTGGTGTAATATGCTTGTGCAGGGCCTAAAATAAAAAACCCAAACTCTTTCCATAGCATTGCATCTGCTGGAAATCATGGGCATGTCCTTGCTGCTCTGTGTAGCTCTTGGAAGACACAGTCCTAGGGTGGACTGTCTGTATTTAAAGATACATGTTTTTCAGGACCCGCAGTGCTCATTCTACAGAATTTCAGTGCACTTTCTTTCTGCAGCCTTTACAGTTAGGTAGAATGACTTAATTTTTTACTAAACCAGCTAATGCACAGTAACACATCCTCTTCTTGATGTCTTGATTATTATGCAGATCAACATTACAATCCACTACCTAAGAGTTTCTGGGTTGCCCATGAAACAATGAACAAACTGTTGTCTTCAAGAAAAATACAAAACCCAGCCTGAATAGATCTGAGTTTCTAGGAAAACAATGACAAGTCGGACTCATGGAATTTGGTGAGCATGAATGGTGTGGGACAATTTTGATTCCTGAGTTGTCTTCATGTTTCTTCTCAGCTCTTTCATTTACTCCAGTGCTTCCTGAGGTTGTCAAGACTGGCCATGGGAAGGTCATTCTAATGATTTGATGACTATTCCCTAGCTTTTCCAATGAAAATGTAAAATTTCCAAGGACTCTGTGTGCTTGTGTGAACATGTACTTGTGCACTTTATCAGAAGGTAACTGGATATTACATATCCATATTCTGATGTTGAGTTTTGGTACAGAAAATATTCACTGCACAGAAGAAATACTACTTTCCAAGAAGGTTGAGTTATTCTTACTTTCATTTCCTTTGTTTTCTCTTAATTTATTTTGAAATGCTATGTTTTATCCAAATAGAAGGAGATTCTACCTTAAATTTGGATGCCATAGGTACAGTTTCTAAAAGGCTCTCTGCTCCTAATTGATTTATACAGCATTTTATTATAGTAAATTTTTTGGCAGCGCGTATAGAGAAGATTTTGGAGAGGAGGACACCAATAAATTCTCCACTACTTATTTCTAAGTTGAAAACTTACTTCTGTTTCTGTTTTGTTCATATTTTATGGTCCAATATTAAAGCAGTCCATTAAATATGATGACTTCAGAAAAATATTTGAAAACACTAGATGAATCATTATTTTTTTGTTGTGAAGAGTGGATTTTTTTGTTAAAATATTAAAATATAGGCCCATCATGTAGCATTTATTCAGATCTTTGTAGTGCACAGCTGGTTATGTCTGATAATGGAGTACTTAGCAAGAAAGTGATCTCTAGTAAGGTAGACCAAGGTACACAAAATACGGTGTTCTTGTACTTAACTGTTCTCAGCGTCTTCTCAATTTTACATAATACAAGGAATAAGGAAAATTCTGGAGTTTCTATTTTTTTATTAAACTCATGTCATGAAGACAATGTTTTGCCATTATATCATACTATCTAATTTTCTTCAAAGCAAATGGTGGAGGATATAGCTTTCATGTTGCTGTCATAAAATAGGGAGTGATTATTTGAGCACCAGGGGCTATGTAAGGCATAAGTGGACCAATCTTCTCCTTTTGGAGAAGGCAGTTTATTCGGGTCCAGGTAGAAAGAGCTTGCAGAACAGAAGGCCCACATGGAGTCAGACAGCAATTTCTCTCTTACCTCTCCTAACTCACTACAAAGATGAAGACCGAATTATTGAAGATGTGACAGGATAAGTACTAAAGGGGTTCTTAGCCTATAACTGTCCTGTATAGTTTTATCATTTCCATAAACATTTGCTTTAGTTTTCTAGATCTGAATTCCCTGTCTCTCTTACTTTAGTCTTTTGCAGATTATATTTTCAACAACTCTCAACAATTCTACTTTTGTCAATATTAGGATCATTCACCACTAAGAATATGAAAATAAAAGATCAGATCTCTTTTGCGGTTTTTTGGTTGATTTTGTGGGTAGTGGTGGTTGGCTGTTGGTTTTGGGGTGGTTTTGTGGTGCTTATTTGTTTTTCTAGGATAATTTTGAATAAGAGATGTAGGCTCATGGGTTTCATCTAACAATAAAGTAGGTTTGATAGCTTAATGCAGATGTGTAAGTTGTACAAGCGTAACTTTCAGCAAGTGGTTCTCAATCCTTGTGTGTTGTAGCTAATCTCTATAATTAATGAAATTGAAATTATAGACAATAAATTAGTAACTGTTGATATAAGGTAGTAGATCATGGGCTTTTGCTTGCTACAAGTCTGCCGGTCTTTAAAAGATGGTTATGCGAGTAATAACATTGAAATATATTTATTCACTGCTTTAAAAATGAAAAAAAACCAAACAATTGCAGTAGATTAAAGATGGCAAATGAAGTTCTGAGTGGTTAAACCAAAGTGATGTACCCATCTGTCTCATCAGTATTTCCCTCAAACAAAAATAACTGTTTTGTTTGACCTGCTGGAGAATATGTCAACCCATTTAAAGTCCTCCAGGCCTGATTGCCTAGCCACGTCCCACCAGAAGTTAGATGTCTCAGAGAATTCAATATAAGTCTGAATTCTTATATGCTAAAAGGTAGAGCTGGAGGGCGAGAAAGCTCTGTGTGAGATAGGCAGAGCGTTAGACTCACCACCTCCCCTGAGCCCTTCGTTCGTCTTTACCCTCCTACAACACACGAGAAACAGCACAGAATACAGAGCAGCAAGAAATCACCGTCCCCAAAATGTACTAGCAACGTGATAATGTTGGCAATATGAGCTATATCATCAGCTGATGTAAATCAATGTAGCTGTAAAAGAATTTATAATCCTTTATAGCAGTTGAAGATCCAGCCAACAGTTTAGGAAGGAAAATGCTCGGCTTTCTTTGTAGGCATTGGGAAAACTAGAGAAGCACTCCAGGTGGGGAATGAGAAAATTGATGTCTGGGAACAAAGTAGTAATACCAGGTAGACCAGCAAAGAAAGCACAGCTCCACTGGCTCAGTAATCCTTGAATCTTATGGCACTAGTTTAATGAGATCTCTTCATCTTGAAATTAAAGTACAGGGAGTTTTTCTACAGAGAACAGTGTTCAATAACAAAATATTAAATGATAAACACAGATTGCTTAAAATCAGATGGGCCATTTTAAGAAAAAGCATTTTAGCTCATCATGATATGTAGCACCTTATTTAAATTAGGAGGTGTTAATTCTTAGCTTGAATAATATATTAATATAATATGTAAAGTGAATGGCATTGTTAATCACAGTCGCGCCTGGAACGACTTTGCTTCTGTGCACTGAATGTTAATTTTGCAAAACATTAATTTCAAAGATTTTGCAGCAGTGCTTTTGTAATTAAATATTAATGTCACATGTTATTGCAGTAGCATGTTTATGAAAGCCGGCAACACTTCAAGTCAACTCATTTGTTTTTATATTTATTCTTGTACATCTGCAATCCCTTCCATTTCACAATTTCAAAGTGAAGGCCATTTTGAATAGTCAATATGTGAACATTTTTCATTGTAAGCGTTTTTTAACATCCAACAGGGTAAATATTTAATGTTGTGGTTTTAGCTGGTATAATTTTTCAGAAAATTGGCTATAACTTTTAACAACTCAAAGGTACCTAAACTGTCTACATTTTTGGCATAAGTGATCCGAAAATAATATAGCAATAAACATGATGAAGCTGTGAAAAAAACACTTTAAAAATTAGGAGTTTTTTAATGAAAGTTTGACTTCCAAAAGTTGTGATTTCACAGCCAAGTTTATTCTATTGTAATTTGATTACCTGTGGTGCTGTGATTTTATTTTCACTTGAGTCATATCAGCAAGTACAACATTGACTTTTGAATAACTTTTCCAAGTTACGTGTTTGCATTTGTGCTGGAGAATTCATGTCTGCAGTACTTTGCTTAATGAATGTTGTTCAATATTTTAAAATAAACATTTTCTGTTTGTGCCCTAAGCCACTTCACAAATGCTGGGAGGATTCAGGCTCAAAACATTTTCTATTAGGGCCAAATTGTAAGGGCGACTAAGTTTGTCAGCTGCTTTTATTGAAGTGTATACAGTATATATGTGCCTGTATTGGTTTGCCCAGGTCTGTTTTGACCAATTTGCTGTATCTCACGATCTTGCCCATGGCTGTTCAAACCTGTGAATTACATTAGTCTAAAGAGAAAGTCATTTCCATTTCAGCATGTTGGCAAGAAGAAATTTGTTAGAGGTATCATATTTTAAACCATTCTTACTCCCCCCATCCTCTTTTACTATAGATTCTCACTGTACAGCAAAACAATTTGGCAGAGAAAATTTAAAAATATAAAATATATTATTTATTCTATCACAAAATACATGAACATTCAAGATGCATTGTTTAGTTATGGGCACATTTAATAGTTAAAAATATCTGCACCTGATGTTGCATGTTAACAGCTAATACCATTTGACAGTGATGAAATTAAAGGATGAAGAAGAGATACAAACTACATTTTACAAGCATGATGGGTCTCCAACAATGCCATTTAAATATTATTTGTCACTATTTAAAATGAACCTTTCCCCTTTAAGCTATGCCATTATGCTCATTTGTCCTGTCACCACTGACAGGCTCTATGACTCACACACAAAAATGGTCATTAGGTACTGCATCTTCATCTTATTTAAAAAAATAGAAAGCATTCTGATGCCTCTAAAAGCCTGTAATTATTTTCATCCGAGGAGATAGTGTTGCTTGGAAGGTAATTTAATAACCTTTTGCATGTACCTGGGGAATGCCTCTCTGGGGAACCAAGGTGCCGACATGCCATTCAGTCGTCAAAACATGACCTTTAATGGTTGCTTGGAGAGAAGTTAGCCTGGAACGTTGTACACAGCGCGATGTTAATTCTGCTCTCTAATGTATGCAAAATTTAGTTCTTGAGCAATGATCTTTGTAAGATGAATTAATATAGGTACTGCTCCAGGAAACAAAAGAAATTGCAGTTGTGAGGGCTTTTCCCCACCATGAGCTTTTGCTACATCGTTTTGAAGGAGTGCCCTAGCTGTCTGATTTTTTTATTTTTTTTTTTTAGGAAACAACGCTAGCAACAATAAAACTGTACCTGGCAACATTTCCTAGAATTTGTGTTTTTAATTCCTGCTTTGGTGAGGAATGCCCGGCATCTCTCACAGGGAAACTGGGACAGTGGGCTGAGTGATAGCTGTATAGGTTTATGTTAGAGTATGATGGCTGAACAATGAAATAGAGTAAATATAAACTATAAGAAAGTAAAATGACAGCTTGTAGGAAAAGGAATATACATTGTGAGTGGCTTTGAAAAATTACTAGTGCAGTTATGGGGTTAAAGCAGAACATGTTGATCTTTCTGCAGCAATAACATATGCCAGGCACCTACAGAATATAGTAAATGAGGCACAGACTATGTCCTGTGACATCAAGGTCCAGAAACTCCTTATTTTGGTATGCTGATGTTAGATCCCACCCTAGTTAGAAATGCTGGGATTTCAGCTCATACCCCTGACATGCCATCCGTCAATTTATTAGCACGGTAGTGCAGTAAGCCACTGAACAGGCTATATCAATTCTTTTAGGTTTTTCTTTTCTTTCTTCTTCTTCCCTTTAAAATGTCTGTAATCCTCAGCTTTGCTCTCTCAACCGGTCAACATTAAAGATTTATGTTGAGCTCTTTTTTTTTCATTGCCACACCTGAATATGGATTACTTAAATGGGCTGTAAATAATTCATATCTGGGAATAAGTTTCCATTACTGACCAATGTTGTAATTTAATATACTCTATTATGGGTTATACAATTTTAGATTGTTTTCTGTGTGCATTCAGCAGTCGGGCAGACAACAGTTTAAGTAAAAAGGGCAAGATGTTTGTTCAGCTTATTTTCATGTTCGGGGTTGTACTGGAGAAAGTAAAATGCTAGTTTTAACAGCATTCTTTGTAGCTGTTCACAAAAATAAAATATCTTGACCTGAATCAACATAAAGAAAACTGAATGAGTAAAAGTACTGGGGGGGTGGTGGTGGGGGCATATTAATCTAGATTTATATTCACCAAGCAGATGTCAGGTTTTAATGTAAAATACAAACATATTTTTCAGTAACACAAAATGTATCCCCCTCTCAATATGTGTGGGTTTTTTTTTTTTCCCCCTTCCCTTAACCAGTACTATTGCCTGTCACATGTGGTACTTGATAATTCTGTCAAAATTACCTATAATAGAAGAGAACATATTTAGCAAGAACTTTTTGAATAAGGTTACAAGCTACAAATAGAAATGCTCCAAAATGTTAAAGAGCATCATATTTTTGAAAACTGTCCATGTTCAAGTGTTTACACTTAAAAGAGAATTAAACAATTTAAGATTAAGTTGACTATAGTAAAAAAAAATTAATAATAGATTAATACATGAAAATCTATGAAGTCACATAAGATAATGATTTAAAAAGGAATAATTTAAAAAGATGAATTAAAAACTAGAATCAGAAAAGAAGGCCAACATAAACTAGGGAAAAACATGCTGTGAATAAAGTCTGTTAGATCTTGAAATAGGAGAACTGCTAAATAATGCATAGTTTTATTTTTCTATAATTTGCATAAACCTTAAGAGAGTATTTATTTGTGTAAAACTTGATGTATCGAGTAAGGAGAATTAAAAAAATGGCATTCATTTTGTTTTCATTTTGGTATTTAGGAAAAATATTCTGTTACATATGGACTACTTAGACCTAATCATCTGACTGAATGTGATGTGTTTCTTGAGCCAGGTTGGAAAGGGCTGGCTTGAGAACAGTGCCCTGGTCTTGCTGCAGGCTATGCAGGTTGGCCCAAACTCTGCTGGGGAGCAGATGGTGAGCCAATGCTTGTAGTCACACTTACCTTCCTTGCTAAATCCATAATCCCTCACTGGACACGCAGCCAAGGCAGGCTTTGGAGGCAGAAAGGAGGTTACAATCTGGACTTGGGTATTGACTGCCAGAACTGAGAAAACAGCTCAGAAATTTCAAATGCTTAACAAGTTATCTGTCTTGTCCCTAAGCCAGTGCAGCATTTTTAAAAGTAATTAAGACATGATTGAAAATGTGTGTGCCATCTAAATACAAAAATCTTCAAAAATAATCAAAACCAATAATTAAAAGCCACATTTAATATACTAGCTAGTAAAGAGACTTATTTAAATGGAACTTGCTTTTCTTTTTATTGTGTGCCACTGTTTAATTTTTTTAAAGGATGCATATATTCAGGGCTGGGAAAGAAAAATATTTTTCCTGAGCAAGCCACTGAATGAAATTGGATTTTTAAAAATATACAACTGTATGGAATTTTAGCTAACAGTATGATGATGATTAATTTAATTAATTATTTAATTAACTTCATACTGAGTGGATGTTATCCATATTATTATATATTAAAATATATCTAATATCTAATGATAAACACTATGTTCATAGACAGAAAAAAATACCAGTTGCTTATAATAATCACAGCATGACTTCCCTTTCTAAATATTTAATCTATTCTAAATCAGGACAGTGATCCTCAAAAATCTATAATTTAAAAAAATATTTAGTAAACAGCCAAATTGTGGTCAACTGCAATAAAGGGTATGCCATCTGCTAAATGTAAATATCTGGGAAAAGGGAATGTCATATACAAAAGATTACAGAAATACAGTGAGTATACACAAACCTTAGT
Organism: Coracias cyanogaster; assembly: GCA_033124195.1. Taxonomy (NCBI): domain Eukaryota; kingdom Metazoa; phylum Chordata; class Aves; order Coraciiformes; family Coraciidae; genus Coracias; species Coracias cyanogaster. Next base: position 101,444 of record JAVSBS010026102.1, on the reverse strand, counting down.
CTGTATGTGTGTGTGAGTATGTGTGCTTGTTTGTGTATACAGTGTATAGTATTTAACTTATTTTTGCCTAAAACATGAACATGGACTCGGTCGTACAAGGTGAACCCTTGCACCAAGATGCAATAAAGTATTTAACCATGCACGTAATTTAAAGCACATGCATCACTGTATTAAATTTTGAGAGATTAAGCTCTCACTAAGCATTTTATTCATAAAATAAAATATATCTCATAAATCATTTATGGGTTCTATGAAACTTATCTATCTTACCATTTAAAGATGTAAAGTAATTTTTTAAAGGAATAGTTAATTACATAATCCGTTATAGTTGAAACAGTTAAAGTTATATTCTGATCAAGCATAAAGACATGCTTAATTTATGTAAACACCATACCCTTAACTCTGACCATTGGCCTCTTGGGATTTTCAATATATTTGTTTCTTTGTCCAAAAACCTGTATTATTCTAAAGGATTTTGCTATTTGGAAACACCAGTTAATGGATTAACCAGGTGACAGTTAGAATCACTTACAATAGCAAACTTTATTTATTTGTAAAGAATAATAGACAAATATATAGCATTGTTCATTTGCAGTATATTAGAAGTGTATATATGTCCATTCCCTTCTGTCAGATACCAATCACTGTATGCCAGTAATGGATGCATACATAATGTTAACTTAATTGAAATTCCTTCTGAAAGATTTGTGCATATGAAATTGCACTGATACAGAATAAGGTTTATTTTTAGATTAGAATTAGGACTACTCTGTTGAATAAGACAATGTGTATATATTTTATATTGAATAAGAGTAAAGGGCCACATTCTCAGCTGTTGTAGGTTGGTATAGGATATGTTTTCTGTGAGATTTATGAATGTCTTTAATATTAATTTCCTTGCCTTTAAGCACTTAGGTTTGTTAGTGATGCGATAAACAATGGCATTATTTTCACTTAGCTCCTTAACTGATTTATGAAATGAAGTACTTTGGGCTTTGGAATTTTGCAAGTTGTCCCTTTTCCAGGGCCAGAGCTGGTGGTTTTCTGCACTGAAGAGGGGTTGTGAAGCTGGGGGGCCAGAACAAAGCCTTGTGTATTTTTGTGTGTGGCCCTCGTGAGATTTTTTTTTTTTAATACACGAGAAAAGGATGAATTTAGGTTAGTAAATGTGATGAACAAAAATAATTTTATTCCTTCCTTGCCTTATTAGTGTGAATAATTACATTTAAATTAATAGGATTATTTGCAAGAGTAAAGGGGGTGTGTGATTTGGACTTCAGGTTCACTCAGGTTGTTGATAATGATTTTGTTTGTCTGTTGTTGGGACTTTTCTGATATCTATCATAGCTAATTTCGCTAATACCGGATTTGATTTCAAAGACAGTGGATTGGTTCATTTAAATGGCTTCCTATTGTTAATTTATCTCTGCCCTTGTGCATTCAGGTAGTTCCCCTTTACCTACAGGGAACTGCTCATAAACACAGGGCCAAAATTTGGCCCTGTGTTTTGACATGATTTTTGCTTTCAAAGCAGGCTTTTAGATATATTGTAATAAATATTTTCTTTTTACACATGGCAGTCTTTAGAGCCCTGTCTGTCCAGAGCATTGTCAAACCATAGGCAATCACCTATTCTACAGTGATTTAATTTCCTTCAGTGTGTCTTTTTCATCCCCTGGGAAATGTGCAGTATGTCTATTTCTGCTGTGTTGCCCCCAGCTCGCTTTGTGAACAGTGAGGCAAAGAATTCATTTTTATTATTTTTTTTTTATCAGCTTCTACCTCTGCTGTCAATAAATTACCCATGCCATCTCTTAGAGGACCTTCTGTCTTCCTCACTGACCTCTTGGACTATATGTTCTTGAAAAATGTCTTTTTATTTATCTTTATCATCTCGGGCAATCTTCCTTTCATTCTCAACCTTTGCTTTTCTTATCATTTTTTTACACTCTCAACTTCATCCTGTAATCTTCCCATTCCCCTCTGTATCTGATATTACATACCTCGTGCGCCTCCCTTGATCATTCTACGCATCCTTGTTCAGACTAATTGGCCTTTTTAACTGCAGTTATATTTGCTGCTGGATGGACAGCCCGCACACTCTTGTTGAGATGTTGATTAATGTTGGGAAGATTTTGAAGTCACCATCCACTTCCTTTTCTTTCATTTTCTTTGGCTCAGCCTTTTTCTTTTAATATTTTCAATGGCAGGGGTGAATTTATTTTATGTTGTTAATTTTACTAATTCTAGACAAATAGGGGTGCTCTTCTCAGTGTTTTCAGATTTCAGATCTTTCTTAATGTGCCCTGTTTTCTTTCTCAGAATTGAAATTCAAAGGCTAATTCCTCCTTCACTTGTAAGACAGTGAAAGGAAAATTGTGTCAGTTGTTCGTTTCAGCACAGAAAGCCATAGAGACCTTATTTCTTTTTTGAAACCTTTTTTTTGCAGACATTCCCTATCACTTGGCAATGGACAGTGCTGGGCACACCCAGCATCCCCAGCCTCTGTACCAAGGCTGTAATTGCTCCTGTTAGACTTCTCCTCTGCACCATGACCCTGCTGTGAGAGACTCCCTCATGACAGGGACCCCAGGATTCTGTAGGAGATTGCAGTGATTTGAAAAAAAGATCATGACTAAATTAGGAGAAATTAACTTTGTGATGAAAAATGGTCTGTCAGAGATTTTTTAGGCTGCTTAGGTATGTTAATATGATAGTACCCAACCTGTGCTAGATATTTTTCTAGTAAAAAATCCAAATTCTTAAAAATTACCCATGCTCCTATAAATGGCCTTTTGGAGCCGCCAGATTCCTGTTATGTTGCTGTGATGCTTTGAAGGTTCCCATTGCTGCTGCGTCCTGCACAGCAGTTCCATAAAGGAGGGCATTCTTCTGGCAGCTACCTGAGCTTGGGAGGGGCCATTACTCTTATGTCTCTCCTTTCTTTTTTCTTAGTCTAAAGGAAAAATAGTATGATTGATTATTTCAAGAGTTTCCAGAAAAAAAGCAAGCAGGGAAGTTTAATATATTTGCTATCTTCTAGCTCTTTTTGAGAAGACAGGCCTTTCACTTCCCTGTTACTCTTTTGTGTTCAAAAAAGCAGGAATTGCTATGAAAGTTTTCAATACCTATGTTTGGTAGTGTTTTTACTTTAGAATCAAAACAGAATTAGATTGTCTATTTTTTTAATTCCAATCTTGCTTGTACTCACCAATAGCCATTAGAAGGTTTGTCATCTCACAGTGTTCCTAGTAACCAGGGCTTAGTAAAAAGTATCTGCCTGAATTCCAAATTCTTTCATTTCTTCTCTCCATGGATAAAAATAATTTCTCTGTGATACTTTCAGAGTCCCTTGTTGCATAAATTAAAAAAATTGAAAGGTTAAAATTGACTTGGTGCCAAGTTATTGCATTAGACAGCAGATTTCATTTACTTATTTATCTGTTATTTTTATGTTTTTAAACATTTTGGCATTATTTCCATATTGTGATTCTTTCATGCTGCACATTCAGACAGTCAGCCTTTGATTCCCCCCAAGGAGATATAAGAAGAGGTCTCATTTCAGACTTGGAAGTTTTTATCTTATTGGTTTTTGTAAAAGGGTAGAGGAAAGTTTAGGAAGGATTTTTAAGTTTGATTGACAAAGTGAATTCTTACAGTTGATCTATCGCACCGGACTGAATAAGCCAGGACACATGCTACTAACAGAGAAAAAATGGTTTTATATATTATTCACCAACCTCCAGGGTTTCTATACCAGTCAGAGTTGGCTTACTTCCCATATATATTATTAAATGTTTTACAGTTTAGCATGTGTAGAAAAGGAGTAAATGATGTGATACATACAGTTTAACCTACATATGGAATAACTTAAAATTAAACCATTTAAAGGTTTATCACAGAGTCTCCATTCCTAACCTCCTTGTTTTATTTTAAGCAGAACTATTAGTATAACCAAGCTATGTAGAAAATACAAAAGATGTAATTTGCATGGTTCAACTACAGCCAAGCAGATGTCAGGGAAGAGCTGCAGGTGAAAAACCCCCAAAGGTAGTAAGGATGTGCCTTGGTGCATGTGAGGTTCTTTTTGGAAAATAATAGAATACTAGAAGGTAAAACTGAAGGTAGTGATAATGTACAAGTGTCCCTGTTACTTCATTGATTTGACTGCTGGAATGACTGATGTGTTACTGGTTATAGGTTGGAGCAGTCCAGCAAGTTGTCCTCGATAATCCCACCCTCTACGCAAAAAATATATCTGCTGTGTTACTGTGACATCCATTGTAGTTTACAGCATCCAGTGGGATTCAAGGTCATCTCTAAATTAGTGTCCGCTAGGGGGTAACCAGCTCAGTGCCTGGAGTCTGTGGATTCAAGGACAGCAAACTTGATGTGATTTTTTTTGTATATATTTTTGTATATATATTATATGGTTGCTTAAATTCAGTATACTCCCAATTTAAGTAGTACTTGTAATAATATACTTGTTGTTTTGGAAAAGAAGACTATTTTTTCATCATTTAGACTATTTCTGTATCCTGGATGTTAAGAAAAAAATAGGAAAAGTAGCTCTGCAAGCCAATATGCCTTATACATTTTAAATGTTCTTTATTGTGGACACCTTTCTGCTTTACAATGCAAGGGTAAGAAAAAAATCTGTGATTTTAAGTTAGAAAGGCATTTTCAGCTGATTTTGTCACTAAAAACTAATTTTTGCTTGGCTGCTGAGAGGTAGCAGTCTTAAAATTTTTAAGTAAAAACCAGGGATACCGAGGAAGAAAGAATTAATTGATGTGGGTAAGAAATATGATCACATCCTATTTCTTTAGATTCTGATTATCACAGTGTGATACAAAATGACATACTTCAGTTAAATCAGTGAGATTAGCCAAAAACTAAAAGAAGGAAACACATGTTTATTAGCATATTTACTTTTTTCACAAGGTTTTCTTCTTCACTGAAATTAAGAATTAAAAATATTTTTACATTTCTTGCATGACTTATGAGTGTAACCAATCATATAATTAAATTATAAACCACAAATAGTAAAAATAATTTCTATATGTTTGATCACAAGTCTATTGTTAATTGAGTAGCTGTATATTCTGAAGATAGAGATTCATATTTGTCACTTACCTGTTTGTTACAGGACCTGCCCCGATGCTTTTAAGAGTGTAGAAACAAATTCAATCCTACATTTTGGTCACTTTGGTTTCCCACTAATCAACCATGATCCCAGTCCAATAGCTACTCATAGGTTCAATAGAAGACATGTTAGGAGTCATGTTAATGTAATTGATATGATCATTGCCTAAAATTATGTTTATGATTAAATATTTGTTAGATCCTTTAGGATCTATAGCCTGTAATTGATTCAACAAACTTTTAAATGACTTTTTTTTCTGGCAATCAAAATAAATATGTTTTTTATAGCAAGGTTAGTAGACCTTGGCTTTAATCAGAGTCTAAAATGGAAGAATGTACATGAAAAACTAGGCTCTTTCATAGCCAGATGAGATATTTTCCATTTCTTCCTCAGTTACAACATTGGCCTTATAAGATAGGCCCTTAAAATGTCCTTTTGAAAATTTCCTTCTGTAAGTCTTTTAATTAAATTAGACAATCCTGTTTCATTAGGCTAGAAAGAAGTTATTAATATCTGGGGCTTCGCAGCAACAAGGAGGTAACTACGCAAGGTCTTGATGTTAGTGTTGAACAAACTCTTCATCTGTGTGAAATTTGTCCATGAGTAAGGAAACAATATTAATACGACCATAATTGAAGGTACTATTATTGTCATTTAAACAATTTGTTTCCAAGTTGAGTTTATTCTGGAATATTTCCTGGTAAAACTGAATTACAGTAACATGTATTTTAATTTGCTTGATCCATCTTCTTGATATTTGCTCTTTTAGAAGCCTTGTGAAAATGTCTGTCCCTGGCATCAATATTTCATGTAGGTTATTGATTCTGATTTGTCTATTTGTATATATATTTAAAGTACTTTTCTGCACATCACAGAGATTTGGAATGGAATTTTGTAGCTTCTCCAAACGAAAATTTCATATGCAGAAACGAAACATGAGATTCCATTTAAGTTCTTATAGCTTTTAGCTTCTTGGCTAAAAACATACATCCTCTTTGATAAGGATACAACCGGAATGTGACGATAATGCAACCCGTATTAGAAATCTGATGCAAGACAAATGTCTGAACCAATTAATAAAGGTCAGTCTTAAACAGAGCTTTCTATGGACCAATTCTTCTCTACAGTCACTTTCACGTGCTAAACCAGCAGTAGATCATAGAATCATGGAATCATAGAATGTTAGGGGTTGGAAGGGACCTCTGGATATCGAGTCCAACCACCTTGCCAAGCAGGACCATAGAATCTAGGGCAGGTTACATAGGAACGCATCCAGACGGGTCTTGAAAGTCTCCAGAGAAG
>JAVSBS010026102.1:84304-94896 GCA_033124195.1 Coracias cyanogaster | reverse complement strand
TTGGCCTTTCTTGTTGCCTTCCTACACGTCCTGACAACTTCCCTATAGTTCTCCCAAGTGACAAGTCCCTTCTTCCATGAACTGTAAATTTCTTTCTTCCACGAGATTTCCTTCAGAAGCTCCTTGCTCATCCATGCAGGTCTCCTAGCATGTCTACCTGATTTTTTACTCAAGGGAACGCACTTGTCTTGGGCTTGGAGGAAGTGGATGAGTATCCAGTCATATCTTCATCTTGTTCAAGAAATGAATGCTGAATCCACTCGCAGTCAAGTGGATCAATATAATCACTGGCGTCATCAGACTACTTAATTCATTCACCAGCATCAACTTGTCGTTACTGAAGCCGAGTGGTGGTTCTAATTTCTGCTCATAGATGTTGTGGGAATAGCCTTAAAATAAGGTGAAAATGCTGCTTTTTTAATGCATGTTCTTTATTGTATATCCCAGTTGCTACAGTGATGTGGTGCTGAGGCCTACAGGAGTTATGTAGTACCTTATGAATAGAAATCAGATGTGGTGAGTTGGCTTGAAAACAGAATATATCCAGTGGCCCAAATAATTTGTTTTGAATAACAGTGAAAGTCAGAAAGCTGTGAGCAGAGCTTCCTCATGATTCCTACTGTGAAAAATGCAGTAGTTGTGGTCTGGCTATGTCACAGGTCCTGCTTTCGTGTATGGCAACATACAGTACAATACCATTTCCATGATGTTCATATCACGGCAAAGGATGTACTTGATACTTGATCTTTGCCCAGGTGACCTAGACTAAGTAAGACAGTAACAGACTCAGATCAATAAAAGTTTGAGCAGCAGCTTAATTGACTGTGCTCTTGTCTGAGGGTTTTTTTTCTAAAACATCTTGGTAAAACACAGACTTTTGATGCTTGTAGGTGAGCAGCTCTAACTATTGTCTACTATACTAGGAGGGGAAAAAAAAAAAAACCACAACAAACAAAACCCCCATTTTTTACAGTGATATTACCATGATTGTTGTACCCCTCCTTTTGTTCTACTCTGCTATGGAGGAAGAAAATGAATGTTGCAAGCATTGACGTCCGCACTTACGTATAGCTCAAAAGTACAGTATATACAGAGGTTTTGTGTTATGCAGGCTGCAAAGGTGGGGAGGAACTTTGCACAACTTGATGAATTCCTTACAGATCTAATCAATTTACTCAGATTTTATAAAGAAAAAACTATAAAGGTACCATAAATAAGCATTCACAAATAAAATGTATTTATTTTAATCAAGGGAAATTTCTTCTACAATTTAAAAATGCACTTTGGTATCTGTTCAGTGAATATTGTGTTTTACCAAAAAATATTTTGAGATTATTATAGTCAGTTATCTCATTTGTGTTTCCTACCTAAAACTGCTTATATCCTTCAGGCAACCTGAAATAGAATTTAAAAAAAAACCAACAAAAACAAATAAACAAAAATCCGGGTGTCTGTATCGGTATTCCTGGAAAAGCATTTATCTGGCAACATGAAACAAAGGGGTGTAAGCTCTTAAATATCTTAAAAAGCTTCAAAGTCCTTTCTTTCTTAGTTACCAAAAAACCAAAAGAGTAGACAGTGGCTTGCCAAGGGGAAAGGAGGAGTGAAGACCTGCAACACAAAAGACAGATTTTGTTTGCAGACTTGAGCTGAAAAAAGATTTTGAAACCCTAATTCATGATGCATAAAGAAACCAGCGTGACCTAGAAAGAAGCATCACAGAGGTATGACACTTAGGTGTTACTTAAGCTGTAAGACACAATACGGCCGGGAGATGTATAAGTAATGTGTAGGGGAGCATGGGATAGGCACAGGAGCCTTTCTCTGCTTTGAACATAGCTTGATCATATGGCAGAAGGACTATTAGTACTAAAATAAATGACATTTTTGTTTAAAGAATGAACTTTTCTTTTTCTTATTTGTAATGTAGCTTTTAACTCAGAATTTAGGAACTTATTGTAGCACAAACAAGTGACCTGAGTCCCTCTTCAGTCTCGTTATCATTTTGTGTGGAGGTATTTGTAATCCAATTCCTGTAATCAAGGATTTCAGTGCCACTTACTGCATGCCCTTCTGACGATCTCACAGACAAAAGGATTTTAAGAGGAAATTAGGAGAACACAGAGAGGTATAGCTGGAATGCTCTGCGTAGTTGGAGTGACAACCTTATGTTTTATTCACCTGGTGCTATGTAAAGGGAGTTTCTTCTTGTTCATCAGCCTCTCTGAATGGTGGCTACCTAACTTTAATATGATTTTCAACAGAATAAAAGCAAATACACTAGTAAGGTAGGTAGCTGCCTTTGGCTCAGAGTGGACCTGGATCTTAGAGAGCGATTGTAGAAACAGTAACATCTCTTATCATTATATTAGTAGTTTGACAAGTCTGAATGCACTTCTCCAGCATTCCTCCCTCCTGTATTCCTCTGTTTTCATTTCATTAGCCACTTACTGCTTTCTATCAATTTGCCCTAATCCTGATTTTCTGATGTATAGTTAGTTTCTCATGTGGCTCCCATTCTTATGCCACTCAGTGGTTACTTGTGTGGCAAATGAGCAAAAAAACTTGGCAGTTGTTGCTGGGGCTAATGCAGAAAACTAAATCTCAAGAAATGCCAGTGTGGATTTACTTCTCATTCTTTACGGCACCAGCAGATGTTTGAGGAATCCTAGACTTCCTGACTGCCTCCATTGGACAGCTGGCACCGCTTGGCTAGGTCCTGGTAGTAGGGGGACATGTGTATCATATACTTACACTTTGATTTACGGACACTTCTGACTCTGGATGGGGATTTTTCTCACCCTTCTCACACTCAGTCCTTGCCGTGTCCCACCATATCAGGTTTATTGTTTTTGCTGTTCCTTCTTCTTCCTCTCATGCCAGCACCTTGAGAGGTTTTCCATTTCAGTAAAACTCTCAACACCTCTCTCTGTGGAGAATGTTTCCTCAAATATCAGGCATCTTGAGCACAGAGGAATGAGTATTTAGCATTTTTACTGTGTATGTTGAGATTCTGAGATACAACTTCCAACCTTCTCGTAGTAATATGGATAATATTGCATGGATTATTTGCTCTCTCATCTGTAATAAGTGAACTATCTTTTTTTGACACTGGCAACACAAGCCCATCCTCAGTCATGATAGGTATTGTTGAATATAAAATTAATATTCAGAAAATTACAGTGTGTTACAGTCAATTTTTGATGCACTTTATCAGATGAAGCAAGGGGCAGGACAAGTAAGTTATATGTGATGAACTAACACTTGGCTGCCCATCATAAATGCCTCGTAGTTTCTGCCAGGACATAGAGACTAGTTTGTCAGTCTTTGAGACGTTTTGATTTTCCTGACAAGTCCTTTGTCTCATGATACTTGGGATAGAAAACATCTTAGTACTTTACTTTTTCTTCACAGGGAAATCACTCATTTGTACCTGCTTTAGATGCTGACTGCTTTAGACACTGGTAGGTTGTTTTTGTTTAGAGTGGCCCTTAGTGGCACCAAATTTAACAACTAACAACAGCATGTGCCTCACACTTGATACTTCAGGCTATGGTGACAGCTCTCAGCAATTTGGAAAATCCCACAGGACCCAGAGTGGCACTGGCTGCTGTCTTCTTTGCATTTACTCTTCTGCTTTCTCAATTTGTTTTGTGGTTGCAAAAGTAAATCAAGTGATCTAGATTTAAGCAAACGAAAGTAGTCGCATTTACCTTCTGTTCTTTAAAATAACCTCCCCAATAATAAGCTTATAACTGGTAATAGTATTAAAAAAAAAAAAAAAAGTGTTTGAAATTCTAAAAGGAGAAGGAGAGAAAAGAAGATATAGCTATCCAGTGCTGCTTAGAAGAAATGACTATAGTAACACAGTCACTTCAGGTTATTTTCCCTCTTCTTTTACCTTACAGTGCTCAAGGCACCCTCCAAAGGCCTTGAGAGCGTGGTGTGATGCTCTTCTCACACATGCTCTTCAACAGCTCTTTTACTACAATCAATCACTGAAAAAATGTTTTTTGCTTTTCAGTCTAATGCTTGGAGGGAGCTACAGAGATAGAAAAGGCAATTGGAACTTGCAAAATATTAGATTGAGTACTCATGTGGGAAAGCTCAAAAAATAATGGATAGGCATGGATAGTCTTTTTCATATTTCTCTACACACACAAAAGCAGAGAAAATGCAATATAAGATCAATGCAAGAAACTTTCCTTTTTCTAAGTTTCTCTGTTAAGGTATCTCCTGTCACCAGGTTTTGTAAATAGTTAAAGGTAAAACCAGTTAAAGGTTAAAGAACAAACTTTGTGCATCTTGAACTCTCCTGCACACTGACCATAGTGTATCTGGCTGGGTCAAGGTGTGCAGTGAAAGTTTCTAAAAGAAACTTGGGGGAATTTGTCTGAAGCTTTAATCTGGGGAAATAAATTATTTTCCTACCTAAAATATGGGTCAGTGACCAAAAGGCCTTGCAAAGCCCTTCCTATTGCATATTAATCAATGATCTACATGCAGAATTTTTCATCTTAGGACTGCAAAGCTAATTTTGAGGTTCAATAGTTTTAAAAAAATTGTTTACGTGGACACATGAGAAACTATATTGACCTGCCCTTTCTGTTTTTGCAGTTTTTCCTGTGTACTTGGGCACAGTTATCCAGAATATGGTATCACCAGTTGTTTCTTCCTGTGGGCCATCACACATCCATTAAAGGATGCTGAGAAAAGCATTCCTTTTATTTCCCATGTACAGAGACTGTAGTCAGGAGAGGTCTTTTTAACCTGTGCATGGGCTGTTTGAGTTCTTGTATGTTCTCCTTTGTCTTTCTCTTCTTACTACTCCTTTTAGCCTTAAAATATGGAGATAATATAGGTCTCAAAGGTTGCAACTTGAACTAAGCTGTTCCTGATACTGCCAGCTAAGAAGATGAGGAAAGCAATAGTATAATACACTGGGGAAAGTCAAATACAAAGTGTTGGTTCATCTCCAGGAAGTAGGAGACTGTGCAAGGAGGATATTGAGGACTAGAACACCCTGGGCTGGATGCCTTGGGTGACAGCTTCCAAGCAGAGGGAGCTGCCAAATGTAGGAGGTGAGGATGTTATGTGCATAATCTCTTCTCTTCCTTAGCAGCTATGCACTTTCCTGCCCTAAAGCTAGAAGAATTGGTTTTCCTTTCTGCTGCAAGCAGACCTTTTCAAGTAGATAAATCTACTAGAACTTAAAAAAAAAAAAAAAGGAAACAGAAAAAAAAAAAGCAACCAACAAACACATGCAAATGGACTGTGTTAGAATTACATATCCCATCTGCTTCATTCATTTTTAGAATAAGGTTTTCATACCTTGTACTTCTCTTTTTCATTAGATGAAATAGCGCTGCATTGTTGGCCACCTCAGTACCAGAGACAAACTAAATAACTCTCCTGAGCATATGGAAAGTAAAATTTAAGGAAACAAACCTAGTTCTGCCAGAAATATCTTTTGTCTATCTAAGAAACAGAAGAACAACTCCTAACCTGCTCCTTCAATACAGGAAATGGTTCAAGATTTATTGGCCATTATACTGTAACCCTGTACCACTACTGGACTAGAAACCCTGTGACCATGAATGGACATAGTAGCACTCTCCTCATTTAATATGGCTCAGCATCCAGGCACAGCAATGGAAAAGCCTAAGAGTATATCTGTAGGAAACAGTTAGTAATTATTTAACTAGAGGAGGAACATATCTATTGAAAAGGATCTGGGAGTCCCCGTTGATGGAGGTTAAACATGAGCTCATGGAGTGCTCATGCTGAGAAATCAGCATACCACATAAGCTAGATGAGGAGGAGAATGGGAGGTTATTATCCCTATCCTGCCCAGGATAGTGAGCCTACACCAGGTGTGTGCTGCCCAGGTTGGGTCCCCAGGTCAAGTGGGGCATGGACAAATGGAAGAAGCTTCAGCAGAGGCCATTGAGTACCTAGGGCACAAGCCTCAAAAGAAGAGGTGAAGGCAATGGGCTTGGGCAATCTGATGGAGAGAAGACTAAGGGCATTTGTGAAGACTGACCAGTGACCTTTCAGTAATGGCAGATTAAGAAGTTGCCACAAATGACATCTTGAGAGGCTCAAATTGGACATCAGGTGAAATATTTTAGTATAGTACAACACCAGAATAGGGGCTTCAAGTGGTTGGAGAGTCTCCATTCGTGGTGGTTTTCATGACTTGGCTAAACAAAACCAGAGGTGACCTGATCTAGCATTGGCAATATTTCTGCTTTAAGTAAGAGATTGGTCATGGTCACTTCCAGCATTCCCGTCTGAAAACTTTTCTGTGGTTTTCTTTTAATTTCTGGAAGGTTCGAGATAGATGTTTTTCTGAAAATGTGTCTCTGGTTAATCCCCTTTATAGCTGTCAAGTATCCTACAGACCCTTTCAATGACATTTGACTAGAAGTTTCTTCGCTTTTTGTCCTAAAATGCCATGGAAGAGTGGGAGAAAAGAGATTGGTTTTTAATTTATACAAATAAATGATTGTTTGAACCAGTGGGATTCCATTTTGATAATCAATACTGTGTAAATAGAACAAATTTTCTATTTCTCAGGTTAACTTTTTGTTGGCTGCTGCTGGAGGTAGCTGCCTTAATTTTTGCAAACCATCCCTGCTTAATAGTTTAAAACACTTTGTATGCATTCTTTTGGACAAAATGAAATATTGCTTGAAATTCCTTAAGAAATATAGTCACTGGAAAGGTTCATATCTCAATATTTTTTTCTTACTTAGAGTGTAAATTGCATTCTTATTGAGTAAAATCTGGTGGAGGGCCTAGGAAAAGTTACAAAAGACATTGATGATGGGAGTGATTGTCCTCTCTACTCCAGAAAAGGCTGGTGGATCAAGTTGAAGCATCTCTTAGCTTAATAAAATGTGCAGGTGGGGCAATATGCACCACTGAATACAAGGGGTATGAATTCTTTGTATGATCTGTGTATACACTGGAAAGAGCATGAGCAGATTATAGATTGGGATTTAGATTATGAATTTAAGCATCAAACAGTTTAGTGAATTTTCTTATATAAAGGCAATCAAGTCTCTTAATGAACTTATCAGTAAACAAAATATATCTTTGGAGTTTTTAATAAGGGTATATATACTTTCTACAACATATTTTTCAATCAAGGGCTTGGAATGTCTGATTACTACAAATTATCCATATGTATGTAGGATTTCTGTCCGTGCTTCTCATGCCACTGGAGAATGGATTTCCACTGAGTTTTCCCTTGTGGAAATTATGAGTTTGAACTCCAGTATTATTTTTATTTTGAGATGAAATTAACTGTATGTTTATATGATAACTTCAAAATTATGATGTGCCTAAACATCAGTAGCAGACCTGAGAAACACCCTATTGTTCTTTTAATTATGACAGCCAGAGCCAATTAATACAGCAGGCTTACTCAACTGATCAAACAAATCAGTTTTGGCTTGGGGAGTATAAAGGTCCTTATGTAAATATTTATTTACATATCTATATCTTATACACATGCAGAGATTTTCACTGAGTATCTCTATTAATAACAACAGAATTTCTGTGAGGAAAAGAAATGAACTGGTGGAATTTGGAGACCTGGCATCTGTCTTGACAGCATAACACAGTCATAGTGCTTTGAACTGTCTAAATGTACACTACTTGTTCATTGAGAACCTTTGATGTTGCTGTTAAACTAGAATCTCGTTCATAGGCCAGTTTATGCCTTAGCATATAAATAAATGGCTTCCTTGAAATACACGTGTTGTATAATTCACATTATCAGTGAGGAGACAAGCTTTTAAAAAATGTCTGTGGAACCAGAGATCCCAGTATATAGGCAGGGCAAGATCTTTGCACTGACATCTTTAAAACTAAGCACAGTGGAAATAATTGCTTTCAAATTTCTTTTTTTTTTTTCATATCAAAGATTGTAAATTAATGCAGGTTTTTTCCTAAAATTTTATATCAATTCAAACCTCAGAAAATTATGAGTTAACACTTAAAAAAAAGAATCGGTAATAGCCAGCTTTGCAGTTACTTTTCCCTGTGCAACTGATAGGATGAAATAAAGTGAAAGGAAGCAAAATATTCTCATATTTTTCATGCATGAGAGCACCATTTGTGCCTGATGCAGTTAAGTAAGCTCGAGGACTATTGCACAAGAGCTACCACAGAATCTGTGATTATCTGTTTGGTTTTCTGTTTTTAGGTCAGGGTACACCAAGATGAATAGTGTTAGGAAATAGCTTCTCTTCCTTAACCGTGGCAGACCCAGCTAAGTAACTGTCGTGAATATCAATGGAAGTTATGGCTTTAATTAACTGTGTATCTCAAGGAAAGCAGGCGTCTTCTGCTAGCCTGTGTATTGTTGTATGTCCAGTACCTGAAAGGTAAATGAGATTTTGCCTGTTCAGACATCCATAGTAACCAAGAATCTAAGAAATTCAGTAGATTTAGCTGCCGGAAGGGTATTCGTGCTGGAAAACTACCAAGAGGAAGCAAAGGGAAAGCAAATTTTATGAAGTGGCAATTCTGTGATAATTTTTCTACCTTTCTTTCTCTGATTTTAAGTCTATTTTACTAGTGATTAAAAGTCTTCATCTTTTGATGAAACAATACCCTGGTTTCCATTGGAAAAGTGTCTATATTGTGAAATAATGCAATTTTAATGGAGAGTCTAAGATGATGAGTCAACCTCTTGAACCTTAAGCCGATTTCTGTAGGTCAGAATTTAGACCTATCTATAGTGGATTGGAGGTGAAGCTTCTGGTTTGGTGAATAAATGGAAGATACTGTGCTGAAAGTACATTTTAAAAAAAGGCATTGTGGTTTTGTTAAACTTCAGCAAAAGACTTGCCGTTTTCCTCTTACTTTTTCAAATGTGGAAGTGTGGCGCATACTTTTGCAAAAACCAAGATGCCGTGCCTGTTTTCCTCCATGGCATTTTTCTTCGTAAATCACGCTAACTGCACCGTTTGAGCTTCTGCTTAATTGTTCTTTTAGATAAGCACATTTTACTGCATCTGAGTGCATTACTAACAAGCCACAGGTCTGCACCAGATGGGCAGGTGAAGAAGTGATTATGAGGTGTGTGATGATGGTTCTGTATCCATAATACATTCATCCCAAGGTTCACTCGCGCATCTGTTATGTATGTTGTTTTTCTTTTTTACTAGTACCCTTAGAGATATTTAAGCAGGTGATTCTCTACAACTAAAAGACTATAAAAGAGAAAAAAGTGAACAAGGGGTCTTTAAGGTGGCACCACAAAGACGAGTGAGACATGTATATTCCTGGTGTATGCCCCTCAGTAGCTCATATAAGATTCAGATGAATATAACAGTGTAATCATTTTCATTAGCAGGTTTTGGATTGATTCTTGCTTGCATATTAATGCTGATTACTGAGTCTTGAATTTATCAGGGTGTAGCTGAACTAGCTGGTGCTGTACCAAGGAAGGAGTGAGGTGGGAAGCATGACCTTGCTTTATCTCTACTTTGCAAAAAGATTTGGAGGGCTGGAAAGCCCAGACCTGATCCAGGTGTTTCAATTCCCCAAATATTCATCTATGCCTAAACTTTCAAATGTTATGTGTCTGGAGAGAGAGTTTTAATGCAATGCTTCACTCCTCAAAGCAGACATAGCTCAAGTTTTTAAAGAGGAAAAAAAATATTGATTTTTAAGGTGTTTTTAATTAAGTTGTTGCTAATAAGCAGCTTCCCGTAAGGCTGATGTTTTATTTCCCCATGTCAGTTATCCATTTGTTTTTATAAAACAACTTTGCAGAAGCTTTAGTGGTGCCTTTGCTTAGTACCAATTACAAAAAGGACTTCATGCAATTGAGACGTTTTCATTTAAAAACATGGAGATTACACATGCAAATTCTCTGCTGAAAATGGGGAAAAGCGTAAGGTATCCTTGGTTAACTTTTTAGTTATTTAAAAGTAGCTTGTTGGAGATTGAATATTTCTATGTTTCACTAGAGCTTTTAAATATAAAAGAGATATGAGACTATATCTGACACCATCAGGCATATTATATTAAAATTTATGAACAACTTCATCAAAAACCACTTTCCTTCTCCTGCATAGAGACAGATTTGTTCTGACATAAACGTTACATGGCTGGTTGCAGCCTCAGATTAATGCGAAGACCCTGGCGATTCCTTTTAGACGTTATTTTATGAAATAATACCTGTCAGCTGCTGCCTGATCCCAGAAAAGGGGGCAGGTTTTCCAGGTCATCCTGCCATCTGTCAGCTAAAGCTCATCTGTCCCTCCACATTACCACCTGATCTGTGCTAACAGGCCTCACAGGGAGCCCCGCTTCATTGGCCCGGTGGGAGCCCGGCAAAGAGACTGTGCGAGGACATCACCTGTGATTCCCAGATTTAATTATCACTGAAGTGATGAAGATGTGCACACAGATTGAAATGCTTTTGAATAAATGCATGGCTCTGGATAGTTGGTTTTTTTTTGTTGTTGTTTTTTGTTTTTTGTGTTGTTTTTTTTTTTTCCTTTTTTCCCTCCCTCCTCCCAGTTCACTTTCCCAGTTCCAACAAAAGCCCTGTTTGGGTTTTCCGAGCA
>JAVSBS010026102.1:70818-84204 GCA_033124195.1 Coracias cyanogaster | reverse complement strand
ACCCCCCCCCCCCCCCCCCCCCCCCCCCCCCAATATTTTCCTTTCCTTTTTTTTTTCCTATTCTTTTTTCCCACCCTGCCTCCTCCTAGTTCACTTTACCACTTCCAACAAAAACCTCGCCTGTAGGAATTGTGCAAACCACATACGTGCATGCACACAGGCATATATTGAAAACCTGAATTACAGTGTTTAATAATAAAATTAGATATAAATGTTGCTGGAATCATTGCTCATGCACTTTCAGGAAAAAAAGTTACCTCTGTTTTGTGTGCAGCCTTTCACCGCAAACACGATTATTTGCTGAAACGTCTCCTGATTATCAAATTATAATGCTGTATTGATTGTTGCTGGATAGGAAAAACAGGTCGCATTGTAATTCCAGCTTGTTACGTCTGGTCCATGGTGTAGCAGGTACCTGGGGTCCCCTGCCGAGAGATAATGGTAGGCTTCAGAGGAGGGCTGGACTGGCTGCAGATGGACAGGAGGGAAGGAGGGCACAGAAATGCCGGTGACCGCAGCCACCTCGCTCCCCCCCCAAATCAATAACGAAGCACTGAAGTTATTACAGGTCTGGGCCTTTTTGACTTCAAAGCTGCTTAGGCAGTATGTGGCATTAATTCCCTCCTGTACAAAAATGTAGTTGATAATCACCAGGCTGAGGGGAGGATTTAGGACTAGAACAGCAGATTTCCTCACAGATTACAGCCTAAAACCTAGTTTCTTGGGATAAATCGGGATAATTAACTGTAGTGAAATATGTTACCCTTGTTGATTTGTACTCACGTGATACTTGGGTTAGGTATGGCTGCAGAGAAACGTTGATGCTGTTATGCCATCCCACAGCTTCTCGCAGTAGAGGTGCAATCCTTAACATAGATATCTTTTAACGCTGGTGACGAGGACTTGTCAGGAGATAATTTAGGCAGCGGTGGCTGCTAACTGAGACTCTGGAAGAATCAGTGCAAAGATCTGCCATCAGAGCTCAGGCCTGGGAGGCACTGTGTGCTTTATTTATATGTTACCCGTTGCTGACTGCGGTTGGGTCAACTCATTTAATTCAGAGTTAGCTCCATTGTCAACTGTGCACCGATGGGGACTGTGCTGAGCATTGTGGCTCCACAGGGCAACTGCTCACCCCTCTACCATCCAAGGTCCCTCGAGTTAAGGAATTACATCAGGCTGATAGCATTTGTGATAGGAATTTGTTTGAATTTCATACAAGGAACAAGTCATCAAAGAGGTGAGAAATGCAGATCCCCAGGGGGTGGTGACACTCCCAGCTTTCCCTAGGTGGTTTGACCATGCAACCACACGGTATCATGTCACACCCTTACATCTCTGCCTCCATTTCCCCCATGTGGGTGGGTCATATACTCATGTTTGTATAGATGTGCAAAAGTTTAGCTACTTTTTTGACATAGCCGTGAATAAGAAAAAAAAAAAAGAAGCTTTCAGCCTGAAATTCAGAGTTGGAGTCCAAAAAAGACAGAGTTTCTTTCCCTCTTGTCAAAATGTGCTTTGTAATGGCAACTTTTAGTTACTGTAGTCTGGGAGGTTGCCTGCTATTCTCTGAGGGATGGTGTACACATTTATGAGGCTGCCATTTTTTCCTAATCCTAAAGTAAAGTTCATATATCACCATAGCAAATGCACTGCCCAGATCTCCAGATGTCTTTGTGTCAAGCAGACAGCAGACATAATATCCAATTAATGTATTTTTGTTACAATGATTATTTTATATTTTCATTATCTCTGCTGAAAAACCAGTGGTTTATTTACAGACTTCTCATTTTCAATTTAAGTTTTTTTAAAACAAACTTTAAAATGCTTTATTGCATGAAACTAAATGAGTAGAGAAAAATGTAGAATCAGTAAAAATTACAATATGCTTTTAATCTGGGAATTTCAAAGAAAAGGTTTTATCAGTGGCTGGTATAAGTACAGAGGAACTGGTTTTAGGTGTACATATGAATAAAGCCTAGTATAAAACCAGTACGTCTGATGGTCTCATTTGCTCACATAGAAAAACTGCTGTATTTCATTTTTTATTAGTACAAACCAAATAACAGAATATTAAGTGTCATTTAAGGTCATAATTTAAGTTCTTTGACATCTGCCTTTTTTCTATTAGCCACAGCTACCAGATGTCCATGTCACGGGAACTGAAAATTATTAGTCTAATCATGTTTCTAAGAAAAAGTAACAGAAACTTGTATATTTTAAAGTTTCTGAGCATAAGCTTGTCAAACTAAAAGATACAGTAGGACTGCTTGCCTTTATTTTTATAATTCTTTGATGTTTTTATGTTGTCATTTGCTTTATCAGTGCAGTGATCTGTTCTTCTGTCCTGTGTATTACTCAGCCAGTCCAACCTATTGACTTAATTAACAGAGTGATATATATATTTTCGTTAAATTGATAGATGCCTGTATTTCAACCTGCTGTGACTACACTGCTCCTTTACCTGTCTATTGATCAGTTTTATAGTGCAACTATATAAAAAGTATTGTTGTTTTTGGTTACCTTTAGTCCTACTGTCATACTGGTCTGTTCTTGCTGTATTGATTTGACTTTTTATACATTGCTTTACTTCTACCACATTAGCACCCATTCACCAGCTTAATGATCATGGCACTGTATGGAGTACAGTATATTGGCTTGTTAAATAATTTCCATCACATTAATTTCTACTTAGATGTAGTACTGACCTATTTTTACGTGCCACTTCCAAAATTGTCTTTGTTTATCCAAAGCTGGCCATCCTCCATTGCTATAAGCATCTCTAGTTTTCTGTAGCTCTGTTTTTGATAGCTTGTTTCTTTGTTTCCCCTTCTCTCATGTCCCTCAGATTCTTTTTTTTACTCTTTTTTTCTGTACTTTTACTATGCTTTAAAACTCTTGAAGGTGCTTTACATTAGCATTATGACCTACCCTCCTGTTTAAACATGCATACTCAACTTCCCTTCTTTCTTTTTGTCCTTGTACCTGGGAATGACAGTATCTTGATCTAAGACCTCCTTTGAATCTTTATTGTTAAGACTTTTCTAATACCTCCTTTGGATGTCGTTATTGGCACACGCTGAGAAACCTTGTTCCTGGGGCTGTATGATGCTATACGTTTCTGTGTATGTTATGCATTACGTTATATCATTAGAATATGCCACTGCTTGATTCGTCTTGGTGGAGATGAAGAGGAGTTTTGTATGGCGAGGTCTTCAGTACACTTGCTTTTCAGCTGTGTGGAGGGAAGGGAGAAAAAGGGAGGCTTTCAAAAGTAGGTAGAGAAGGGGGAAAGCTCTCTTCTTGGGACCAGAAGGTGCCTGGGAGAGGACTGAGGATACAGCACAGTGCCTGCAACCACATCTTCTGCTGAACATTTGGTGGCAGCAGGAACTCAATTCTCGTAACCTTCTTTGGAAACAGTGTCTTTAGTGCTATTAACCAGAATATGAAGAGTAGATTTTATGGAGAGAGTTTTAGATGTGATCCACCCTTTCATAACAATGTCTTTGTGATTTATATATTTATATTTCTTTCTTGTTTTTATTTCTCTCTCAATCTTTTTTTGTCATTTGGAAATCATAGCCATTTTTGAATAGTGATAATCTGAACTTTAATCAATATAGAGAGCCTGTATTCATTTGGAGATCAGAGTTTCCTCAAATATTTCCAAGCAATCCCAGCTGATTGCCTACACTGAGCTATAGATATCGTTCTGAGTCAAGACCATGGCTATTTAACTCTTTGTATGGCCTGACAGTTTCTGCTCCAACCTCTTTCCCTCAGGGATTAATATAGTAAAATTGTGGTATTATAATACCTTGCTTTTCCAAGCCAAATTAGAGGCATGGCTGAGTAGGGCCAAACCTACTCTGGGATCATAGCAGATAGCCTGACTGACTGTGGAAATCTGGGATGTGCACAAACTACTCAGTTCATATTTCATGATGTGGAAAATAAATCTGAGTTGTTGATATTTTTTTTTTTTCTGGTTCACAAAAATGCAAAATAGCAAATCTAATAAGTTAGGTTTTATGTGTAGTTTGGCCATGGAACAAACTTTTTCGAAATATGTAATGAAAAGTGACATCACACTCATCACTATCCTGTTTTAAATTTAAACTCCCCTGCCTTGCATAATCAATTACTTACAGAAAATTGTAAAGCCCTTAAAATTCTGAAATGGTTTCTGGCATTTAATTATATAAGATTTTTGACCTGGCTAGGCAGATAATGTTAACACAGCTTTAATACTAAACAAGACTGAACATGTGTGTACTTGACTTTTATTAAACTCCTACTGAAGAAACAGATTAATTGGAGGCTGATTCATTGGTGAACAGGCGTTAAAGACAGAAGGACCTTCTCACATTTTGTTCTGTTACCCAGGCTTATGCCATCTCAGGTTGGCAAGGAGATCCCAACTGTAGTGTTTTGAAATGTAACTGAAAGAAATTTTAGAATAACAGGTGCAAAAAAAAAAAAAAAACAACAAGAAAAAGAAAAAAAACCCACCAAAAAACCCCCAACCCCTCTACACACACACAAAAAAGACGAAAAAGAAGTGAGGCATTTTCAAAATGCTGATCTGATTCCTTCCTATTCTGTCTTGCCAAATGACCACCTGACACCTCGCTGACACAGGTATTGCCCAGATACATTTTCATTAGTGATGTTAAAAGTGTAAATGGGATCATGGAAACCAGCATCTGTTGCGATGATTTACTACATGATTACTACTTCTCCCCCTCCTTAGAACAATTTTTAAGAAGATGTGTACAAGCTGTGATTAAACCACTTCAGATTAAGCTCAAAGTAAATTGAAAAAGTCCTTCTTAAAGCTCTCATTTAACGGTGCTTTACATCCATCTGTAAAATCAGAGCTTTTCTTGTAAGAACTCTGGGAATAGCCCACTTCCCACAAGGTAGCAGAGGTTAAAAATAAAATAGCAAGAAATCCATGGCAAAGCACATGTGAGATTAACGGGGTGAAAGTACTGGAGTGGAGAGCTGTTTTCTTCTGTCTGAGCTCCTCATTCTGTCACACAACCCCCAGTCTGGAAATCTTAACACTGACACTTTTGTACAGATCGTTTGTTAGCGATTTCAGATTTTAATTCAGCACCCTTACTTGATTATTACTGACATTTATTTTTTCGTAATACTAAGAGAGAGAGAGAGAATGTGCGTAAACAGATTTTTGCATGAGCTAGGTGGTGGACAATTTTGACATCAGATCCCGAAACTCAAGAGAAATGTGCTTGCTTCCAAGGTGTATTTGTGGAATTTAAAAAAAGGCGATGTGATCTGGGAGATTCATCCGTGCTCTTTGGTAGCTCCAGGTGGATGCTGCTGATTTCTGGGTGTTTGTGAAAAGTGGGAGACTCTCCTGCCTTTATTTGGTTCTCGTGTGAAAGTGGGAGAAATGAAACTATTTTGAAAATTACCCATTGAGCTTTTCACTCCATTCAAATCTGCAATGCAGCACTAAAGTTGGTGAGTGGGTGTGCAAGGGAGAAGCAAAAAACCCAAACCACATACTATAAAAGCAGGCAAAATCTTTGCACAGCCCCTTGCAGATTAAAATCTCCACATTTATTAAACCTCTGCATTTTAAAATCATATATTCCTCTATTTTCTTTGCTCCTGAACATTAAAGATACTGGTGAAAATTAGCCTCTGATGTGAATCACTTGGAGTTAAATACATTATATGGCTTAACTTATGAAAAGATTTGGTCTATTATGTTTTATGAATGTTTATTTTATCCTTACAATCAAAAATTGTGGAAATTAAATACCATAATGAAACTGGGAGCTAAATTGCATTCTCCTACAGGTTTATATGTACCCATCTGCTTATTATTGTGTAGCGATAGCAAAAAATATTTGGGAATTATTATTACAGCTGTTTCCAGGATTAACGGTAAAATGCATTTATTTATGCATTAGTTCATTATAACCAGCATTCTACAGGTAAAAATATCAAACCCTAAACTGAAAGTGCTTGGAAATTTAAAAAAAAAAAAAAAAAGGGATTGTATTTAAAACAAGGTTCTTAATGTTATAGCTCAACATATTTTCTGTCTTTTTGATTTTTCAGCTGTATATATTAAGTCTCCGAGCTGGATTACAACATTTTAATATAAATTACAATACTTGCACAGGCAGTTTAAGAAAAAGATATCTCAAAGACTATATATCATAATAAACTTTCTTAGTATTTGCCTTGCAACAGCTAATTTCTGAATTTTTCTAGTACAGTAGAGCTAAAGCACAATAGCTGAAAGGTGAACTTTTTTGTATTTCAACATTCCCAGCCTGGTAAAACTGTTCTGCTTGCTATATGGCATTATAAATATCGAGATTAGTTTCTTCTAAAATTACCAGTGCCAGCTGCATTCAGTTTCCCATGTTCTATACTATTTTGTTACCAATGTTCTCAGTTTAGTGAGAAGTTTTTAAAAATCAAATTAGTTATAAAAATCTTCAATATTAAAATCTGTTTATGTGTTTCCCATACATTTTAAATATTGTACATAAATCCATTTGCTTTGCTCAGTCAAGTACTTCCAGTAATATCCCTGTTCTCCTAGCCTTTTAGACCAATATGCTCCTACATTAACAATAAGCATTTTAATTCCTTCCCTGGTACTCAGCACCTACAATTTAGATAACCGACAATCATTAAATTGTCTGTAGCAGCAGCTGGTATATGTGTGCCTATGTATTTTCCAGACATGTAGGGATAAATATATACCTATAGACTATCTTAAAAAAAAAAACCAAACCAACATTCTACTGTGCTGTATTTTAACCTCAGTAATACAGCATACATATTATGCATATTCTTAAAAATCTCATTGAATCGTGACCTCTATTTGTACTGTGCCAGAATGCCACAATTTCTGCAGTCCTGAAGTCCTTACAAAATCTCACTTTGAACCTATGTGTATTTAAGTTCTTCAGCTGACATCATTTCAGTCTGGGAATATGACATACGGCCACTAATCCAGGATTAATTGAGCACTTATGTGCAGTACAAAACATTCTTTATATATTGACAAATATTTCTAAAAAATGGATTGGTATTTTTGCTGTTAATTGTTTCATTACTGACCTTTACCTCTATAGACATATGCAGTTTTCGTTTTTTTGGGTGAGACTTTCAAAATATTTTTTTTTTAAGTGTCCAATGCTCAGTGCTAGCAGTGACATTTTTACAGTCTATTCAGAAGCATATATTTCAGTCTTTTGTATCTCATTTCTTTCTATTTATTTAAAACAACTTAGCATGGAAAATCTTGCAGATTTAAGTGACAGTGATGATGTACAATATGCATAAAATGAGCCTGTCCCTACCCATGGTGTGTATTGCTAAGGACTCCATTGCAATATTTACAGTTAAACTAAACTTTTTCAAATGAAGCAAAATTGCATTTGTTTTGCAGATTTGCTCATCATTAAATGTGAAACATTTCACATTTGTCTTTTTGAGTAATTGGCTTTTTAAAATGATAAGGTGCTCTGAACACTTGTTATGTGGATAGGTCTGACGTTGTATCCCAGAAATCCATATGCCATACAGACAGAACAGAAGAAAGATATTCACAAGCATGTCACAGATTGGACTGAAGCAAGCCAAAAACCAAAGTGCCATGGCATTAACAATAGCACCAGATTTACTGTCACGATTGCAATCTGTGCTGTATCATAGACAGAAGGAGAACTTTTGATAGGTAACACCTCAGTGTTTTTTAAATCTTTTTGGCAAATTATCATTTTCATTATATTTTTGCCTGCCATATAATATTATTATAATAGTATTAAGTCACACACACACACATGCACACGGACAAAGTTTATTAGCCCTCAACAAAAGGGCTGATTTATGTTCCGTGAAAACTCTTCCTCAACAAAAAAGAAGGTATTTTACTGAAGGTTAACACACGTTTTAAGACAAATCATCCATAAAAGTAGTGGGGATTTTTCAAATATCCATTAAGTTAATAAAATCTTAGCTAATATAATTAAAGGCAGGGAGAAAACATGCGCACCACGTAAAGCTCAACAGTTTAGAAGTTTCCAAAGTTTGAAGACAGTAAAGAAGTAGGATTAGGGAGAAATATTTTCTTCTGGGGTTCAATCACAACTGACTGCATTTTCCCATTGCAAGTATGTAGACATTTCTTTTTCACCATAAAATTGTACATTTTCTTCTAGTGTAAAAAAAGCTGCATAAAGCAGATTTGGCAATACCATAATTCATGTTGAGCTCTGATAAGTGCTGAAAAAGATTTACAAACTCACAGCTTGATACTGAGCCCACATGTTGGGTGGAGTGGAGAAAAAGCTCTAGAAATACTACATAGAGCTTCCTGGCAGCATGCAGAGAAACATCAGTCAATTGTTTTTCTTAATTGAAAGGGACCTTGTTGAAAATAATGTATCTGCCTATCTTTTCTGCTGTTTAAATTACCTGGCTGGGGGAGTTGTCCCGGGGCCATTCACAATAGGCTTTTTTGTGAAAGAAAACCACTGAAATTCTCACTTTGTATGAATTATAGATTTGAAACACATGTAGGTAGGAAATGAGAATTGTGAGAGTGCAGACAAACCTACCTAAACATGAGTGCAGGTGTTGCTACCTTCTTTGCACTGGAAAGTACTCATTCATGTACTTTTCAAGCACCCTTTTCTGCAAGTCTTCACTGCAGATATCGCCCTTGTCTGAAATCATTGGAACTACTCGTGGGAGAAACGGTTGCTTGCATAATTTTAGCTTGCTACGTTGTCCTTAAAACTACATTGGCAGAGCAATTGGTGCTTGATATTCTCCAAAACGTCTCAAAGTTTACAGTGGTGCTGCCGCTGTGTTTTGCACTTGCTGCCATAAAGTATCATGTTGCCACAAAATGTTGTGGGAGCTTCATTTAAATACCATGAGCTGTGCTTTCCTGCCTGGAGTCTGGTGAAAATCAGACACTACTTAAAATTTTGATTAAAACTGAGTGGTAAATTTTCAACAACTTTATTTTTTTCCTCTCCAGTTTCAAAAGGTTTGGCTAAGCCTGCGCTGGGTTAGGTTCACTCTAGCTTGAGTGTAGCATCCAAACATATCTCCCGTCTCCACTCATACTGATGCAGACTCTACAAAATATGAACTGTTATTTGTAGCAGCATTATTCCCACTTGCCTGGAATTTTCCTGTGACACCATTGCTTAAGAACTGCAGAGTGGTTTGTGTAGGTAGGGAACACATGATTTATGGGGTTAAGGATGTAAAAGGTGAAGCATTTTTGTGGTGATACTACCATCACGTGCTTTTACCTGCTTCTCCCCTGAGGTGTGAAGGTATGTGCAGGTCCTTGCCATTTGCTCCCAGACCTGGGCAGCTGCTATTTACTACTCTGGGAAGGGCAAAGTGAAACAATCCACAGATAAACCTAATTGCAACTTTTTTCTACCTGCTTGCAGTAGCTTTACTGTCTCTGATCTTCACTACCAGAGTCAATAATTTGTTTGAACAAGTTTTCCATCTAATCATTAGCACACTTAAAGCCTATTATGAGCTCTGTATACATGCAAATGCATCTTTTTAAAGTGCTTATGTAGATTTAAGGGCATTGTTTCCTTATAAAATGGAATTCAGAGCTTTTTCTTCCATAAACGCTACAGTCCTTAATAAGGGATGGATCGGCAGCAACTTTCTAAGTTAATTTAATTTTACCATACTTTTGTCCTTACATATTGTATTTGGGATCTTTTTAAAGAGGAGAAATAACGCTTTTAAACCTGTATCAAATCTGCCTTAGCAGATTTTCCTCAACCTCTCTCATCTTCTAATAACAGTCAGTGAATGAATGGTTTCAATTCAAATGAAAAGCGTATATAAACAGATTTTTTTCCAACTTTCTCAGGCACTGCTCAACTCCCATTGTATTGATACAATGATACTTCAAGATAAATAAAGAAATTCATGACTTCAGCAATGTAAATAAAGAGACAGGCTATAAGATTAAAATGGGTACCATTCACGCTCTGTACGACAGCTTGGGGGACTCTAGCAGAAGAGTAGCCAGCTCAGTGAAAAATCAGAAACTGTGATTGCTATTTAACACTGCAGCTTTTCACAGTAGCTCAGCACAAAGTTATTTAGCACAGGTGTTTCTGTAAGTCTGATACATTGGGAAAATTCACAAGGTTCTCCGTCTCTCTTGCTCTGTGGCGGCTGTGAAGTTGGTCCTGTGATGCAGTAAACGGGTTTCTAGTGGGAAATAGAGCATATAGGCAAATGAGCAAGTTCAAACATAGGAGCTGATCTAGATTCATTTTCTTGGTTGCTAATTTTTGTAACGCATGACAGTAGTGAGGTGAATGACCTGTCATCGAGCAAAAGCAGTGAAAAATGGGAATGAGTTATCATTCAGTGTTAAGCGTGAAACTGAGATCCTGTTCTCTCCTTTGATAAAAGCAGCTTTTCCCGAATAATGTGGATATCAGTGCTTGTTCTTTGTTAAGTGAGAGTTTTGATAAATATTCACCTATGTTAGTATTTCTCGCTAGTTTGTTTAAATATGGTGTATTTCTGTGCTTTCAGCCTGTGTGTTTGCATTTCAATAAGAGTTGATATGGTATAATTGAATTTCTAAACACCTAAAACTCTCAGGAATTTTTTTTCATTTATTTCTCAAGTTCTGGCAGTATCTATTTTATGTCTTAAATCTTTGTAAGGTCATCTTCTAAATGAGTGGCTTCCAGTTAATCTTAGACATTAGGAGCTTGGCTGTGATAGAGAATCAGTTCATCTGTTCTCGGAAGGAAAGGAGGGAGTTACGAGGATTGTTGGCAATTGGAGACCCAGAGTTTAGCTGAAAAATAGGTATAATCTCTTACACAGTTATTATTTTTATCTAATTTTTTTTTCTAAGTGATCTGTCTGTGATTTGACCAGTATAGCCAAAGGTTATTAAAAAATGATCATCCTTCTTTTTTGATACTGTGTTTTTCAAGGGGGCAGATAAAGTTACTAATTTGGATAGGCTTCTAATAATGAAGGAACAGATAGGTGGGGGTGGTGTTGGTTTTTTGGGGGGTTGGCCTTTAATTCTTTGATAAGGTATTCTCTTGTCTCAGTTGGGCTAGAAGGTATAGCTTTCCTTTGCTGATAGGCTCATAAGTGATAGCTAACTTTGTTTTTTGTGGTTCTGCTGTTAATTTACATGCAGCTCTTACTGACTGTCACTAACATATCTTTTGTTCCCTGAAATATTCACTCTGTGAATAAATATAACTTTCCAGCTATTTTTGCTCTGACTGATTCTCTCATTTCACTTTTGTCACTGAAAACAGCGCAACTACTCATATTCTGGAAGTTGCATATGGCTTAATGAAGTACCTTGCTGAATCAGGGCTACCATGTTCTAGTAGATGAAAGAAAAGCACATAAGAAGCTGTACTGCCAGGTTCTGCTTTGAATGTTTTCCTTTTAATCAAAATTTAGACTTATTAGCATAGCAGACCATGGTTTTGCAAAACAAACAAAAGCTTCTAGTCTTATTCTGGAAAGTGTTGGGAAATGTTAATGTAATTGGTTCTGTTTATAGTTCAAACTCACTTACATGTCTCTGCTTATAGACACGAGTAACAGAGAGAGTCTCAGCTCTTCCAGCCCTGGTCTAATGAGTTAGTGCCCTAAATCACTGGGAAGTAACTTACCAGTTTCCCTTGTCAGAGTCAAGAATCTGATTAAGTTCTTAATTATTTCAGTGGCAAAAGAATGGTGCAAGGATTAGGTCACAGATGAGATTGTGATACAGGGTAACATAACATTTGCAGATATTAAAGTCTGAAATTTCAGTTCTTTGAGAATTTCCATTTTGCATCACATTTTGAAGTGTTTGTTTCTGACTGGACATTGCTTTTGAGCTGTCATGGGCCGTTGAGTTTGATAACAGTGATAGCGTACTCAGTATCTCTAACAACATGGTGGGAAGGGCAATAAATGTGTGCGTCAGGGGTCTGAGGGGAGATGTTTTGGTAACAGCCCTTCTGTATCCGCAGTTTGTGTCATTGGATAAGCATGAGTCTCCCAGCACATCCACAGTGCTTGAATTAATATGCAATGATGACTTCTTTGGGCAAGGAGGCTACAATTAGTTTTAAAACACTATTTATTTCCCTGTCATATGTACTGTGCATTTATTGGTGGCAAGAAGTGGAGCAACAGCCACAGCGTTGCAGGGCCCCAGATAAATATAGTCTTATGATTATGGCATGGAGGACTCAAAACCCAAATATCCAGCCATCCCTGTGCTTGCTGATTTTGTGTATTTTTAGCTTCTCTTATATTTAGATCCCTAAGTTCCTGAATGAGCTGTCACCCCAAACCTGCATTTGCCTGTAGTGCATCATCCCAAAGCTTGCAATAGAAAAGAATATCAGGCTTTCAGACACAGCATATTTAGAAAAGAGAGAGAGAGTCTGCCAAATTCCCCAAAAACACTTCCCAATTCCCCTCACGAATAGCAGGAAATTACTTGTTATCAGTGGGTAATTCAACCACAAACATTATTGATTATCCAACCTCAATCTTTGCAGTCTTGCTGGCCAAATATTTTGCAATCATTCTTTCTATTTAAAACTAGAAGATGTGATTTTTATTTTGGAAAAATTGAGTTTTTTCATTTTTTCTGCATGCTGCATCACATTGTGGTGCATCTCTCCAGATTGTCCAGTGTGATAGCCAGAAGCTTGACTGACAGATGTCAAAGTGTAAATCATGTTCTAACACATGAGAAAAGGCTACATTATTAAAAAAAAAACCCTCTCAGATACTTGTAAAAATTATATATATTTTTAAAATAACGTATTTGCTTTTTAATGTTCGGTATTTGGTTTATTCCAGTGCGTAACAGAAACTCAAATATCTAGAAAGGAGGTACATGTTTCTTATTTTTTTTTCCACTATTTTTCTTAAAAGCCAATATGCTACAGAATCGGTTGAAGTAGGTTGTCTTGTGTATGAACTACATAGCCAAATATTTCAGTAGTTTTTCACCCAATTACCACTAGCTGACTAAATTCCTTTACTGTAAGAAATTCAGTGAGTTCTGAGCTATATTCTCCTTCCCTAGAAAAGATCCCCTTAGACACCTATTGTGAAAAGATAATTTGATATTTTAGTTAAGTGATATTTTTAAATAACATTTTTAAGAAATATTTGTACATTTTAACTTAACTTAAGTTTTAACTTTTTTGTAATTAATTAATTAATGTTTTTATTTATTTTATTTTACTGAATAAAATAAAATAAATGTTTAACTATTTTTTACTTTAATTTTTTTTATAGCCGGTACTTGAAACAATTTTATTTTATTCTTTTTTT
>JAVSBS010026102.1:49265-70718 GCA_033124195.1 Coracias cyanogaster | reverse complement strand
TGTCATTACTTCAATGCTACATAGAACAGCTGATAAATGCAAAGGCTAATGCTGTTCCGGAATGTGTAAAGAAAAATCCCAGGATCCTCCAGTACTTTAAAACTGGTTGGAAGCTATCACAAGAATTTGGAGACATACAAATCAGATCACAAGAATTTCTAATTTCAAAAATTAGAAGACATTATTCTTTGAATAAAACACTGTCTCCATACTGTAATGCTATTTATTATATAAGATGACTTCACCCCAAATGAAAAAAACCACAACTGTATTAAGAAGGGTTCATAGTCTATTAGAGTTTTAGGAACTGTACTTAAAATATCCACATTCTTCTGGACTCTGTTAAGAACTGTACATATGGTATCAGAACCGTACATATTGTACCACCCATAAAAGTATTCTAGCATGGTTGTGACTGCTTAGAAACTAGAGTTCAGATAGATGACAAAAGATATTAATCTTTTTCCTAAATAGCATCACTTTTATTAAAACACTAAATATTTTTTTTAAATAGAAATTTTTTCAGTTGCTGTAGTTGGAAATATTTGTTTTCTTAAATAGATATAACAGCCTTATTAAAAAAAATTTTTGTTCTGTTTAGCTTCTCCTAATATTTATGTACAAATAAAGATGGAAAGAGGCAAACCAAAGATGTTAAGCAATGTTTGCTCCCTCCGTGCAAGGGAAGATAGTCACCGTTATATTTTCCTGCCTGCAGCACTTAGGAACCTGACACAGCTGGCAGAGTATGTGTTCAGGTCATGGACCAACTTTGGTGTTTCACATTGTTATTAAACAATATTTGGCATGATCACATAGCAGCAAGTTATTACACTTGCCATTCAGTAGACCTGCTTTTCTAGAAAGCACCTCCTGCCTCCTTGCCCCAGGCCACAAAACCCTTTACTGCAGAGATGGGGTTGTGGATCTCTAGCAGTAGGAGGATTCTTCTGTTGTTGTATTGGCTTTTGGCAAGTTAATAAAATAATGTAAACAGCTGTTTTGGATAATGACCTGTGTGTTCTACATGCTCAGTACACAGAGAGGTTCTGAATCACCCCAAAAAGAAAAATAAAATATTCAAATGTAAAGAAAATGGTAAATATAACAATGAAAAAATCCCGTTCAGTAGACATTTCATGTCTAAGAGGTGCTTTATTCAACAGCAGGTATCAATCCTCATGAGAAACATTTGCTATCAGAGGATTTGCAGGTACACCTTTGTTCACTGCTAACTGAATTTGTGTCAGTATTCTAATTCAGCAGATTTCTGCTTTTCACTCAAACCAGGATTAGCATTGGCTTGGGCTGGAGGGTGTTCAAGCTGCTGTTCTTCTTTAGCTATATTTCTCTATAAACATCTAATTGTTTCAAAAAGTGATGTACAGTATGCAAAAACCTGAATTCAATGCAAATAAGGCTGTGCAGCCCTGAAGTTAACAGGTGTTCTCATTAGTGTAAGTAGACAAGGAACGATTCCTGAATGTTTTATAAACACTTATAATCATGGCCAAATATGTTACTATAAGTATAAAGATACTTATAGAAACACCTCTTTTTCCTTATTGTGCCACCTCAGCACTTATTAATAGGAGACATGTGTCAGTTAATGAAATGCTAAAAGCCAGTACCGGCTTCTGCCTGCAAGTAATGTAGCTGTAAAATGCTGTGCTACTGATGAATAAACTCCTGGCTAAAATAAGAGTCAACAAAATGAAATCTTTACACATAGCACACATATCTATTTTAAATATATATCTTTGTGTGTACTGCAAGTAGAGCATTCATTCTCCCTTTGATATTTTTGTTTGTTAGAAGGACTTACGTTGAGTCTCACTCACATATATCATAAAGCGTTATAATACGCATACAAAATTGGACAGGAGGACCATTCATCACTAGGTATTGTCCAGCTGGTAAAACTAAGAAAGATAGGACTTCTCTAAGAAACCGTTGCCAATATCTCTGTGTGTGGCTGTGTAATATATGGCTTCAGATTGCAAAGGCAATAACAGTAAAATATTACCCCAAGGAGAAAAGTAGCCTGTGGTAGTTTTTCATACACTGCCTCTAGTCTTCATCTGTGGACAAAATCTACAATTGTCTATTCCCCTACTTCCCTCTATGCACAGACACGACTGAGTTGTGTCTTAATTATTATCTCTCGACTCTCTGCTTTGAGCCAGTTTTGGGCGTACTTCTTCCTTGCTTCCTCAGTGTGGTGGCTTGCCTCTCCCCTGAATTTGGCTTAACAGCTGGCAGAATTTCATCCTTCCCAGGCCAGCAGTGAGGGCAGTGCATCCATGGGGCTGGAGCAGAGGGTAGTATGAGCAGGGGGTACATGGAAGGCTGCACGCAGGTGTCTGACATCCAGGATGGTGATCTACTGCCTGCCACACATCTTCCTTTTTGCTCTTACCCCTCTGATGGAAAGCCCTTGTTTTCAAGGGCCAATCCAAGTAGTCCAACTACATCTCACATAGGACATAATATCAGTGGAGGGGATCAGCAGGAAATACTTCCTCCCAGTATGTTTCCTGGAAGTTTAGCACAAAGTACTTGCTCTTCCTTAGCTTCCCCTTCACTCAAACAGTGTATGCTTTCTTTTCACACATCTTCAAGGGCAGCAAGAGATAAGAGCTGGACTGGTGGATGAAAAAAGGAGAATGACAAGCTATTCCTTGAAATCAGTGGACGCATCCCAGTACTCCTGGAAGAGCACTGGACCTTGTCCCCACCAGGGAGGCTTTTTGCACCTCCAGCCTGAGGTCCTCTTCCAGTCTAAGGAGTTTTGGTCTCTCAGGGCCTAATCAGCTTTAATTGTGACCTCCGATTTGTTCAGTATCTTCCTTATAAGCAATATAAATCTGTTCTTCTGCAGCTGAGATCCTTCACAACCAGGAAAGAAAGGAAAAGATTTGCATTACAATGTGGGGAGAAGACCTGATTCTCTTCTTGCTAGCATTAATGTAATTTAATAGGAGCTTGTATATACTATGAGTTCATTGCACAGCAAAAGGGAAGTATCAGACTCAAAGATTTTTTTCTTCTTAGCTCTCCCAGAATTCTCAATTTTATTGCTAAATTATGTTGAAGGACTCAGTTCTGCAAATTTACAAAGAAAAAAATTACTGGTTCATCACTGGTACAACACAGTTTAATTCAAAAATTTATTATTTCTTGGAAGCTTGACCCCAGAGTTCTGACTTTTGAATCCACTTCAGAGCCCTTGATGTGTATACCATAAACACCAGGTTAATTTCGCTAAAAAGCAACTTTCTGTGTATAAGCAGCTTGCTTTGCTACGATGGCCCCATGAAAGTTCCCAGAGAATGGATGTGCAACTCAGTTATACTGCAAAGCAACACAATTGAAGACATATCTTATAAACATCTGGCAGCAATTGGTCATACAATTGCTAATATTGCAGAAGTTGTGAAAATACAGGATCTGTTTGTTGTCTCTTTGCAATGCTTGGTTTTCACAGCAATTTTTACAGAGTCAGAAGAAGCAGGGTAATTATAACATAAGGTTCAACATCTTTAGATATGTAGAACATTTTCTGTTGCTTAAAACAAATATTCCCAAAGAAAGTATAAAACATTTTTCTGACTTGCAAAGTTTTTGCAGTCTATCATTTAAATTACTTAAATAAAGGGAGCTTTACTACTCCCAAAAGCTGAGAATATAACACCCGCCATGCATATTAGCTTGATCTTTTTGACAGACCAGAAAAGTGTTTGTGTGTGCCAATTAAAACAAAAATGGATCCCCAGTGGCTTGTTCCTCACACAACTTCTGAAGACTGCTATCATTGTATGCTGGGGTAACCCTGGATAAGGCGGCTATCCAAAGTAAACAAACTTTTCAAAACTTTCATGACAGATGGGGGTTACAAATGCATTTTAATAAGAGAGTTGCCAAAGCAACTTTTTTGCAATCAGCGTATATTTACTTAACATCTAGCAACATTGGGAACACAAGGCAGATACTTTCTCACAAAATTTTTTAACAAATATCATTTTTTTGAAAGATTGGTTGAAGACCTTTTCTTTCAAGCTGATATTTCCCCATCACTTCAATGTTAACTTTGCTCGACATCCAAAGGACTGTTAGATCAGTAAAGCCAGACTGTAATATGAGACAGACAATCTGCTTGATAATGAAATTTCTTTGGTAGTCGTAAACATCTTAGAGTCCTTTAAGTGATTTAACTATCAGCATAACCATGACTACCTCTGTTTAATAGGCTGAATCATATAATGGTTATACGATGCAGTACGAATATAATGCAGCTCAATACTGGTCCTTTTGTTTTCTTTTATTTGTATTTCTTGAATATTAGACTCAACTTACTATAGCACAGAGAGATATTTTATTTATCCTTTCTGCTACTCACTCATTCAGCATAAACATGGCCAAGAGACTGGATTATCTGTGAGAAGGAATTTAAGATCAACTTCCAGAAATGCAGTTAGACTTTTGACATGTTTTTAAAAACTTACATATCTCTGTCCCTGTTTAATTCAAATCCAGTTAATTAAAGCACTAAGGAGCATAGTGTCTCCCAACTTTAATTAATTCTACTTCTACTGTGGGTATGGACATATGAGTATCTATGTATTATGTGCTTATTCTCAAGCTATATTACATTCTTCTTTTGTTAAGATGATTTAGAGAGATAAAATTCCTAGTCTTTTTTCTTTCTTTCTTTCTTTTTGACTCTCTTCCCACCTTTCCTCTCCCAGCTCTGCTGGCTGCCCTGCAGATGGAGAGTGGAGTGGTCTGGGTTGCTATTCTGCAAAAATATCTCAGGAAAATAGAAGGAAAAGCCTGGATTCCTCTTCATTATGGGGAATCAGGATGATTAGCATGGTCAGGGAAAAAAAACCTTTGTGAGAGAGCAAGGTGAGATGAAGGGAGCCGTGGCATGGGGAGAGTGTTAGCTTTTGAGCTAGAAATGCTCCAGCAACTCACATTTCCTTTTTTCTTACATATATCAATGGCAGCAATCCCAATGCACTGTGCAACAAAAGGAACACATTTTATTGAATTTCTACACGCAGAGGTATCTGTCAATCCAAGTTTAAATCACTTAGTGTTCACCACAAGATGTGGGAGTCCCAGGGGACATCAAAATTTAGGTTTTCTGCACTCAACTAGCCTCTGGTGGGGTTTCCATGGTCCAGAAGTGTCCAATAATCCAATGCTGAACCATTGGGGTAGTTTATGTGAAGCTTCACCCCACTAGTCTAGCATTTTTCCCAGTGTCCCATATTCAGAGGGAGTTGAACAATAGCTTGTTTCAGTATTTGCCTGAAGTAAGAACTGTTTGATGATTTCTTGGTGGCCATACATGAGCTATACGTGGGCCATGTGCTTCTTGAGCTGCTCACTCTGTTCCCTTTTACTGTAGGGTAGAGAGTGTGAGAGGCTTTTTGCTGCATTTCTCCTTCCCCATAGGATTCTTCACTTCCTGTATTAAAGTTTTTTTTTGGCATTGTCTGAAAATAGTTCATCACTGCAAATAATAGTTAGAGCCACCAGAGATGCATAAGTACACTTTGAAGTGAGTGAATCAATAATACAGTTTTGTATTTCTGTTTTGCTGTGTGAATTTATCGCCCTTTTCCATATCTCCATAGAGTGCCTATCAGTAGGATTGCTAGAATTGCCTCTATCCCCATTCTGCAGCTAAAATAAATGTAAAAAATGAATGAATCATGTGCAGAAATGTATACTGGTGAAGAACTAGAGGGATACCATGAAGAAGACTTTTTTTTTTCACAGCAGTGCTGTGGTCTCCAGACAAAAGTTTGCAGGAAGACCGTGGACAGAAGACCCTAGGCTTATCCCATGGCACTTTTCTGGCTTTTATCTCCTGTCTTTCATTGGTGTACGTGCTGGGAAAGGGAATAATCTCTGAGACATGTTATAAAAGTTGATCCAGGTGATCTGTATATATTTGGAAGTCCTGGGGGAGCACAGTCATGCATGGCACAGTAGTATGTTCCAGAGCACAACCTAGCACAGCAATAACATATGATTTGTAGGATTTTCAAGAACTGCTGATCCTGGGTAGGTTCCAAGGTATACTTATGTTTCATAAAATGGTAGTGGTATTAATTACATACAGTGCCCCACAGTTCCTGGAGCTATATGGCTATCTTTTTGTTTAATAACACAGAATCTTTTTGAACACAAGCTTGGTACAACATTATGGTGACATGTAAAAAAACCCTCATCCCTCCATTTGCAGCTTTATAAGGTGACAAGAAATCTTTAATAAGCCACAAACAGAATGTCATAAAAAGTGTTTCACACCTGCCCCTGCCACTTACAACACTTTGTTGGCAGCCCAGGAGTGCATTGGACTTAACACATATTTACCTGTTGAGAGCCGATATTTTCAGAGGATCAATGCTTAACAGCAGGACTGTTCTACAGTTCATTGTAAAGTTACCATGTGAGTGGATTCAGTCTTTGAAGTGATTTTTCCAAGGTCCTGTAGCAAGAAAGAGAGAATCCAGGCATCCTCGCTCTTCTGTAAGCAACTTGAAGGGCACACCCAAGGGTTAATGTCAGTTGTCATTCCTCATGGGTATTTATTGCCAACAGCAGCATCATAATTCTGCCTGGTAAGGTAATGCTAATTCCAGACTGTAGCCTTTGCAAAAATGATGGCAAAGAGAGAGGGATTTCAGGAAATATTTAAATAAGTGAAGTACCCAGCACAATGGAGACTGGCAGCTCTATCTAGAGCACTTCATTTTCTTTTCCTTTTTTTTTTTTTTTCTTTTTTTTTTCCAGATTTGTCTTTCATTTGTTTCTCCAGTCTTTCTATTTATTTCAGCAGTGCCTGACACAGGGATGGTGTGTTAGCACACCTTAATATTGAACAATTTATGCTTGCTGTTAGTTATACATCATTTAGGACTGTGATCATAAATTGTTCAATCACAAGATTTAGTCAAAGCTAGCATTCTTTACTGATGTCTTTTCCCAAGGGTGTTGAAAATTCGATTGTTCAAAGTGCAAATATGGTTTAGCAATCCCTTCCAAAAACCATTTATCTGAAATGCTAAGGAGGTAATATATAAAATTGGGATAGGAAACCTGCACATTAAATGGGATTTACCATCCAAAGCCTTTGGAACTGCTTTCCTGTGAATGACTGGAATGGAGCAGAACAAAGTCAATTACTGACTGTAATTAAGGAGTGGATGCATTTAAACTGTAGAGAGCAGTAGCAGTCTTCTTGAAACTGTCTAGTTACTCTGAAGATTAGTCTGAGGAAAGAAAGAAAAGGACTTGAACTATATCTTGCAGAAAGTATATTTTAAATGAACTCCCTTCCCTCCATTCTATGATCTGTTTTTACAGATTTTCTCATAAAACACTGATAATATATGATTATCAAAATAAAACATTCAGACAAAGAAACTTTCAACATGTATTTTGCTTTGGTCTTGTTAGCAATGGAGTATCTCGTTTGCATATCATACAGTGCAAATGTTTATGCAGTGCTGAATACTTGTATTTTAATAAAGCCCGAATTTACTGAACGGAAGACTGAACTATGTTGTGTCCTTTTTAAGCCTTCAAAATACAGTGAATCTAATTATATGTGTTGCTCTTACTTTGAAAATTTTATTCCATTTTATAATTTTAATAATGATTTGTTTATACTGGGAGAGAGTCATTAGATTGAATTGTTGCCTGTGTTTGGTCTAATTCATATCTGCATGTATACATTAATAAATTGTGATATAACACATTTTGAACCCAAAACTTGCTGTTTGAGCTGGGTACAGAACTGGAGGTCAGTTCTTTCAACTGTTCACCTTAAGTTGATTTTTTACTTTTTTTTCTTTTGATAAAGTGGATGGTGAGTGTGAGAGTAGTGATTAACATTATGGCTGTACACTAGTAAGGCTATTAAAATTTCCCCAATAAATAACTCTCCCACGTGCATGGGGAACAATGGGGTGCCTGGAGGTCCGCTCCTGATGGGCGTAGATGGGACGGGATGAACATCTGCAGCCAGGCAGCCTCTGAGCCCATGCCGTGGGACCATTCCCACATTCTCCGCAGTTCTCTCACAGGATGTCTCCGCTGGAGCTGCTGCTCTGATGGGATTTTCCTTAATGCGGATGACTTTGGAAACCTTCCTTAAAGGCATTTCCTCAATAAAGGGAGGGTTATAGAACAATTAATAAAACATTAAGCTGTTCTGTCTTTTTTTTTTTTTTTCCTGGTAGTATTTCACTTTTAAGAAAGATTCAAGGAATACCCAGGCTGGTGTGGATCTGTTGTTTCTTTTATGCTTTAGTAAAAAGTCTTGACATGGGGCAGAAGCAGTCAAACAGTAGCACTTCAGCCTGATGGATTTACATAAACAGGCTGTGCCAGGTCTTAATGGCTTTGCTCTGCTTTTCCTCACACTTTAGTCTGGCAGAAATCTCTGTTGTCCACTGTGTCCATTCCCTGAAAAATACCTGAAAGGATTTAGTCCTGAATAATAACACCATGCTCCAAAGAGCACCCCACACTGGTATCTCCAAAACGCCAAAAGCCAAGTGTGCAATTCACAAATGCAGATGCTACCGAGTTTTGCACAAACAGCCTTTAACAATGAAAACTAAGGTAAAAGCTTTGGTTTCAGAGCTGGCAGGAGTGGAGCTGGGCTGGAGCATGGGTAGGACAAGTTCCTGCCCCTTGCAAAATGAGGTGGAGATGTAACTCTCCATTCACTCATCTGCAAACATGCAGAACTGCTGTGTCCTGAATCATGCTCCGTGGCTACATGCATCAAGGCTCTGCTGAATAATCACACAGCAAAACACTACACAGCTCTGTGCCTCAGTTTTGCCATCTGTAAAATTGTTGTTTTGACCCGTTGTGTAAAATACCTGGAGATCTGCTCTGGTGAAAAGAGATATAGGTATAAAACCAAAAAGTGATGTACAGATTATTATCACAGGAGTGTAGAGAAGTTCAGACCAACAGAATATGCATGCATATTTCCACCAAATATTGTTAGGCAGTGAAACTACATTATCAGGGGATTGAATATTCTTTTGATAAATATTCCCACTGAGTGGGTCAAAAATGTAAATTGACTTTCCGTTCAGACAAACCAGGGATTTTTTTTTTTTCATGATAAATGGGCTCCTAATTACCTTACTACAGCCATCTTTGATGGTAATGTTTTTTTTAATGTGGAAAAGAGTGACATTCTTAATTTTACCAAGATGCTTGGAAGTGGACTCTGGAATCACAGGTATATAATAAATATTCACATTAAAAAATGGCAGTACTGGATATAACAATAATAACACCAAAATGGAAATGGAAACTGAAAATAACAGGAATTCTCATATCACATTCATTTCTTTTCAGGTTGCTTTGATTTACATTTGAACTGTGTCTTGTAACGCTGAGTTTCGTGGCTTTTCTTAACTTTTGTCACATTCCCATTATTTTTGCAGTATTTGTGTTTAGTGGTTGCATTGCTGAGACAATATCTTTTTTGTTGTGACATATTCAAAACAGTTTTCAGACAGAGGTTCAAAACTCCTCAGTAACTCAGCACTTCAGGAGATAATTCTTGGTACAAAAGGAAAGCATTTGGGTGTGTGGGAGAGAAAATAGAAGAAAATCATCTGTTCGGTGTGTGCTTTGCTTACCTGTGTGTGCCCATGCCCTTCTCAGATCACAACAGTGTCAGGAAATGAGTTCCTCCTCCAGTCGGATATCGACTTTCTCATATTGGATTGGTTCCACGCTATCAAAAATGCAATTGACAGATTGGTATGTATTTGTTTTGGCTGTTACCTTTATTAATTAAGATGTGGCAATTGCAACTTCATTTACTTAGGCATCTCTACAGGTTTGAGGCAGTCAGCAGCTAGCTAGTCATTCCTTTCTCTGAAGGATATAAAAATATATATGCAAATCTACTAAAAAAGTCGGATAAACAAGGTTGTTGAACAAAAATGTCATTTGATTCTTGCCTTGAAATGGAACGCTACATTTATTTCTCTGAAATAACAAGGACATTGGTTTGCTGAGGGTTGTAAAAGCACACAAGCACTTAATAACTAATGAATTTTTTGCATTTTCTGTTTATGCAGCCTACAGTATATAATCTTCAATAGAACTATTAATACATTTGAGCCTTTTATGAATTTTTGTATTACTTATTCACAAGAATAACACTAGCAAATAATATTCCTTTGTAACTGATTGCTGTTATTCTCCCAGGAAAGCTGGGGGTTTTCTACTAGAAGTAAGCAGGGCTGCATTTTATTAAAACAGTTTTTAATTACAAAACCAGATTCAGCTGTAGCATTTTCTTTCTTTTTTTGCCACTCTCAGTACAAATCCCAAATGTTTTCCTCCTACCCCTGCCTGATCCAAGAACATATTTTTTGAGAGGGCACTGACTTCCCTTGTTCTCTGCTGAATCTAGTGAGAGAAAAATATCCCCATTTCTTGCATTTTTCAGAGGTTTTGCTGCAATGGAATTGGCAGAGCAGGCAAAGGCAGCCTCTTTGAAAGGGTTAATCTGAACACGGCTATGGCTTCCTTAAAGAGCTACAAACATTATATCACCCTGAGGCTATAATCAGCCAAGGAAAGTTTGATCTGATGATGTATGTCTTCATGTTGTGCATTTCATTGGGTGTGTGAGGATATTGATATCCCACTGAAGATTTTGGGGTGGAGCTTTCCATGGAGATGCAGAACCCTTTTTTATTTCAGGTTTTTTTTTTTTCTTTCTCATGTTATTCAGCTAAACATCTCATAGACTTGATTATTTTTTTAAGCATAACTAAGGTAATATTGCAGCACCAGCAGCTCTGAGTGAGCAGTGAACCACAGCAGTGATGGCTGGTAGGGTACAACCTGTAAGTGGTTACAGTACCCGAGGGCAGGGCTCTTCCCAGCAGTGAAGATCTGTCACCACCAGCCACTTGGTGACCATTTCATATATGTCATTTATTTCAGTTTGAGAACTTTGAATGAGTATGCAAAGCCCTGCAGCTTTGCAGGCTGTTGGGATGGCTAAATCTCACCTGACCACCACAGGAAGAGATGTACAATTAGCCAAAACAGCATCTCTTTTTTTCTTTTATTTATTTTCTTCTTTTCTCTGTTAGTGGTCCCTAATTATCAATTTGTACACTAGTGAATTAGAGCAAGAGAGAAGTCCTCCATGCTTTTCCTTAGCTTAGACCAGCACAAATCAACCCTAAATTTCTAAGGACCTTTGGAACAATTGCATTTCCAAGAATATTTACTCTAACTATCTAAACCAGAAAGGCAATTTAAACAACCTTCTTCTTTGAAAGCATTTGGAAGTAGCCTGCAATGTGGAAATAATTTTGGTCTCTAAAGCCTAAAGAAGCAGGCCTTTTATTTTCCTCACTTAAATGGGAATTTATCTCAGAAATTAAGATCAGTTTGTCAGGGCCATAAAAGCTCTACCATATGACAAATTTTGCATTACACTTTCCTTAAATGATATACTTGCTTCATCCCTTGCTGTCTGTGTGTCTGCTAGCTTCTGATTCTGTACTGGCATTCTCTAATCTCTTGCTTCATTCTTACAAATAATTATTTTATTAAAAGCATACACACATATATATATTCTTTTCCCAGCCAAAAGAATGGAGTTGTACATCGAGAAATTTGGAGTTCAAACTCAGAAGATCCTCCAGCATCGAGTTACTGAATAGCTTAGACACTGAATCCAAAGAACCAAAGCCTGAACACAGAAAATCTTTAAGTAAGGCTTTTTACTTCTCTGTTTTTTTTTGTTTTGTTTTGTTTTTTTAGTTTTTGGTTTTGGGGGGTTTTTTTTAGTTTTTTTTCTTTCCTTTTTAAATTATTGTGCCATTACAGGGTAAGATAATTTTTATTACATACAGAACGTAAGGAAGAACACTGAGATTCTTAAAGCTGAATGTGTTCTGTGCTGATATACATAACTTGCATTTAAGTAAAGACAGTTACTAGCTCCACATTTGTAAAGGGTGACATTCTCTCCTAAGCAAAATAAATTTGTTTAGGAGCAAAGACATTTATTCAGGTCATTTATTTTTAAAAATAAGCAACATGAGTCCTGCGTTAATGGTCTGTTGCAGTTGCTTTGTTTCCATTTTAGTAAAATACCGTAAATTGCCAGAGTAATTTTGTCCGGTTTATATTTATACACTAAATTGCTGAAAGACCTGACATATCCTCTGTAGCCAACAATCAGTGATACATCAATAATTTTACAGAAGGTAAATTCCTGGGGTCGAGGTTGATTTTTGTCAGTGTGATTAGAAAAGAAAGTGAGCTAAAACTAACAGGGATGTGCTTTACTCCACTGAGACTTTCCTTTTCCAGTTTGTGCTGAGATACTCGTGATGTTGTGGGCAGTAGAGGAAGGAGCTGGTGGTGACCCTGAATCACTCTCTCAGCATTTCTTTAATTTCACCCTCTCTCTTGAATCTTTGTTTTACTTCTTTGTTCGGCAGGAGATTCACATACTGCTTCTAATGTAAGCACCGTGACAGCTTTAGACTCTCAGGCTGGTACAAGATACCTATAGGTACTGATGTGCTGTGTAGGAATTTGCCTGCACACATTTCAGTGCAGAATCAAAGCTTTAGATGTTAAGAAAAAGGTTGCATTAAAAAGACTCAGCATAGCTATTTTTGATGATAATTATCCACACAATCATAAATACATGCACACATGCATGCACACATAGACACACAAATTCAGAGATTCATTAAATAGCCTCTTTTTGAAGACCAAAGGTTTTTGTTGTTGTTTTCCTATTATCTTGGAGATTTGGGGGTTTTTTAAAGGTTTTTCTTTCTGTAATAAAAGATGAAGTAGCC
Organism: Coracias cyanogaster; assembly: GCA_033124195.1. Taxonomy (NCBI): domain Eukaryota; kingdom Metazoa; phylum Chordata; class Aves; order Coraciiformes; family Coraciidae; genus Coracias; species Coracias cyanogaster. Next base: position 57,819 of record JAVSBS010026102.1, on the reverse strand, counting down.
TGAATGCAGCTTGTGAAATATTGTCCTAATATCTTTGTACTATGTGTTACGTTGCATTTCTCAGAGGAAGAAAAGTAAGACTGAGAGCATGGTAAGTTTTGAGGGCCTGATTCTGCTCTTATTGTAGCTGATAACAAAATGCCCATAAACTGTCTCAGCACTTGGGGATTATTTATTTATTTATTTAGACTTCTCACATATCTTTAAATTATAATTTGTCAGACAAAACAGAAAAAGTGAACATGAGCAGTGACAGAGACTTAGTCTACATTTCAAACCTTAGAGAATCTTGAATAACTTTTGTTCAAGGCTATTTAAACTATTAAAAAATGTGAAAATATTTGCTGTGAAATCTCACTGAATTGAAGCTTGCATTTAAATACTGTAGATTGGATTGCTTCTAAAATATGTATTCAGAACTTTTTTTTGGCCCCTTGAGATCAAGTAATTATGTGGAATTAGAAAAATCATATTATTCACTTACTTATTAGTAGTCTAAGCACAAACTGTATTGTCAGTTTTCTGCCTTTGGCTTTCTGTGCCCTTAATGTTCACACAAGTATCGTAGCCAGAATTATCGGCAGCTAGAGCCAAAATTGCTTTAAAAAGGCATGAGAACTGGTAATGACACATTGTTAGCAGTTAACAGGTGGTCGTTTCATTGTCCAGTTTGACTGCAGAGCACAGAGAAGATATGTGCAATATCTGCAAAAGTGTTTATAAAGTTCTTACAAAGTTTAACAATTTTATAATTTTATAGTGCTCTTATATTATTGACTACGGCCAATGTCAAAGCCAAACAAAGGAGATATTTTAAAGGATGGCTTAAAACTACTCCAGTTAAACACAGAAGATGAGCAACTGATGTGTTAGCAGGCCACACCCACCCGCACTCCCCAGTAATCTTTAGTGAACTCTTCAGGCAGTTTGGAATCATCTGTGTTTACCTTCTCTATATTTAAAAGCTGCTAAAAATGTCCAATTTTAGACTTGGTGCTGCTATGTCATTGGGGGTTTTTTTAGCAGCACAAGTATATAAAGGACAGGTACGTTCTAATCAAAGTATTGCAGTAATTTACTCTTTAATTTAAAACAAGGGAGACTGCCCCTAGACACTTAGTAGCAGGAATTTGGTTTTTGTGTCTAATCCTAATTGCTTCTGCTTAAACTACGAGGACAAATGGTAATTCGCAGTTACGCTTTTTGAGCTGTAGACACTGATTTCATTCAATATTGGGCTCAAACTGCCAGACTTAATTTCCAAAGTTCACAGTGTCTGTTTTCCTGGTCATGCAGCTTTTCAGTGGCTTCTCGTCCAGTCTGGATTGAACTCATGTTCTAATTGAAGTTTTCTCGAGCTAAGAAGAAACTAAGTATGGCCTTGGGGAGTATTACCAAAACATGTAGAACAGTGATCCAGCTCTCAAATACATGGAGAGAGATTACTCTTTACATTATGATGCAAACTATTTCACTGTTTTAATTTATGCAGCTAATGCTGGGTGAGAAAGAACACGTTTTTCACCCAAGCAACCTCCCCCATTAGAAGATGTATACATTTGGTGCAAGGAAACTGCCTTGCAGCACCTCTCCTTTTTATGCAAATAAGTGTTGTTCTAAACCAATAATTTTTAAAATTAGTGGCAGACTTCATAATTTCCAAGTAATTTAGTTATCATTCAGACTGAAGGGTTTTGGTTTTTTCTCCTATGGTTGCCAAAAAACCTCCTAATTAGTACCAATTATAATTGGGTCTGCTGGTAGGTGGTCTGCCACGTACGTTAATTTTATACCACATGAAACCAGGCACCTGGGTTAGACTGAAAGCAGAGACAGTGTTGCAGTGCATGGGAGGCAAAAAAAGGGATCTGTGCATCGCAAGGTTCCCAGATATCGTTTCAAAAACTCCAAAACCCAAGAGACCTTGCTGAACTACAGGAACTGTTAAGACAGTCATGTTGTAGGCAATGAAAGCAATTTCACACTCTCTGCTAAACTCAGTGTTGCCTTTTCTGCCTATGGTCATGTTGTGGTTTGCATTTTGGCCATCACGTGGGAGAACTGCCACTCAGGAGTGACCTCTTGTGGAGGAGCCTGGGCTGGAGTCCTTATCGATTGTCAGAGGGGATCAATTCCCTTTCTACTCCCCCTTTCCCGGATGGAAACAAACGGCTTCGCAGTAGGAAGAGTGCCCTTTGGCTACCGTATCAATCTGAGGGCTGCTCTTGTCAAAATGCACAATCACAAGCTTGATAATGCAATCCATTCCCCAAGCACTATATTTCCAACCTGTTCTCCATCATTTCCTTATGGCGTCACATTTACTCAGTTCATCACGTTCTTATTAATATTTTAGGTTTCCTTGAAAGTGATGGAATTCTATTTTTATTACAAAAGCAACAAGAATAAATACTAATTGTTGTCAGTTATTTCCTTATGTAGTGGGAACAGTAATTTGTTCCTCAGCTTTAGGTTGCCAAAGCAAAATAATTAAATATTTTAGACATTAAAAAAATCTGTGATATTAGATAAATGCAATTTGATTTCCTTGTTTGACACATAAAAGCTGGAACGGCCTGAATTGATAAGATTGAATCCCATTATTTTTATTGTTTCTACTCACATATTTTTTTAATCTTCAAGAACACTTTACTTAAAACCTGGTGGTTAGTCATGCAGCCCTGCAACAGATCCTGGAAAATCTCCTCCATATTTGAATTCTAGCTTGAGGTGTCACAAGTAGAGCATCAAGATTTAAAAAAAACAAGAAGATATATATATATAGAGAGAGAGAGGTAAAAAAGAAAGTCTTGATGGGCTGTGCAGTATTATAGCTATTCACCATCACTTTAACATCTCAATAAGTGTAGTCAGGAATCCGGGCATCATTGTGCCAGACACAATGTGACCCTGAAGTAAGACAATTCCAGCTCTCAGACTGAATAAAGAGAAGTTGCAACAGGTGGAAAAAGCAGACAAAAGCAGGGGGTGGAAGGAAAAGTTGACAGCAAAGCCGACATGTCATGCACATTAAACAGCAGGCTTGGGATTCCTGCCCACTCTTCGTTAGAATCAAGGTCTTAGCCCTGGCACCCTGGCCACCAGCCAACTCAAATATCGATATTTTTCTTACCTAAATTCCTTTTGCACTTTGAACAGGGAGTGATGGGTCTTTTTAGTCCCAAAATGCTATGCATCACTCTGGGATGCCACAGCCCTTGCTCATTTCCCTGGGAATAGCTGCAGGGCAGTGTCCAGGAATATGCCTCCTAGCACCTTCTTAATCAAGAAAAAAATAACTTCTGGATCATAATTTGGCTTTGCCTTCAGAGCTGTTGGCTATGAAGTCATCTCAGCTCTGGAATCTGCTTAGGTTTCTTAAAAGATACTGTTTAAGTCAGTCACCCTCTCCACAGGATTTAGCCAAGCACTGTGCATGCTTTTAAAATTGCCCAAAGTTCCTTTTCTTGTTTAATTCACTTTTCCTAACTTCAGAAGGCTGAATTTTGAAATTTGAAGCATCACATGTAATATTCTTAAAACCTATTCAGAATCATCTCTGAATGCATCTTGTTGGATAATTAAGACTGTACAATGTCTGTGGGGAAAAAATACCAACAGCAGAAACCCATTTTAGCCTCTCAGTGGACATGATGGAAGAAATGGAGAGTTCAGGTGAGCTTTCACCCTTTCTGACTCTGTGTGATGTTTGGTCCTTCCCTGCCTAAAGCTTCTTCTAAGGACTTGCTCAACAGTTTAAAGTTTGTCCCTGCACACAACTGGATATTTCTGGGGCAATCTCCACCTTGCTGACGCTATTGTTTCTCAGCAGAGGGAAAGGACAGTTACCAGGGCATAAACACATGCGTTTGCACTGCTTTGGCTGCCTAATAGCAGGAGGAAAAAAAGCCAGAAACTTATTTCGTTGAAAGCATCATTTAGAGATCCTAGAAAAAGGCTACCTAATTACAGGGAGTGCTGAGAGAGGAGCCTCTGTGATTTCTCTCTCTTCCTTTCTAATGGGTGAAGAGGCCAGTAGGTTGGGAGATCATAGCTTTGGATGTAGGGACAGGTTTTATGCGCTCACCTAAACATGTCAAGGGCCAGATTCTGCAGACTCCTTCACTACATAGGGTTACTTCTGTGATAAGGCGGCTAATTAGAGCAGCAGAAGTGGGAAATCATTTCACTTCTTTGTTAGCTCTGATGAGGTCTGAATTCTTTTCCCTGTATAGGTCAGTTTTATTACTTTTAATAAACCCGAGAAATACAAAGCAGTATTGTATATTAGTGCAGCATTACCACTGACAGCAACTAAAACAGAAAACAAAATAAAAACTGTCTGCAAATATGCAGTTTCCTACTGCAACATTAACTCTGTCACTCTGCAGCTTGTATGTTTATGGCATTCGTTTTTATTGCATCAACAGGAATGCAGTCAGCTTCAGCTACTAAAAAAAAGCCCATAGAAAGAAAATGCAACATGCTGGTTATGGAGGGTGGCAACACGTATTTGGACTACAGGCACTAAACTTAGGTTTTGACATATTTTTACTCTCATATTTCTCTGTAACATTTACTACAGGTATGCTTGTTTCTTAAAGCTTAAGAAAATACTGATTCAGCAACAAATAATTAATATTATTAGCACTTTGGAAACAAAACATGCCAAATTTAGAAATAAATTTTGTAACTTCCACTGATAATAGGAGATTATGTTGCACCCAAAATCACAACTGACTGTGACTAGTTCTCAAAAAAAAAAAAAAAAAGGATTTTTCCTGATTTTGAATATCCTGTCTCCATCAATTATAATATAATTTTTCCTTAATTCTTTGTCTTATTTCTATTTCACTTTCCAAAATTCTCCCAGAGTTTACTATTTGGGTTGAAAAAGCATATTTTTAAATTGGGCATAACCAACTTCCATATAAACATTTGGCAGGGAAATCGGTGCATGTTCACTTAATTCATTTTTATTGAAACAAGTCCAGATTTTTAGTCAGGAAAAAGTTAGATATTCATCATATCTGAGCAGGTTCATTAAATTTTCCTTTACCTACCAGAACAGCAGGGTCATTATAGAACCATGAGAAGTTAGCTCACTTATTAATCTTTACAATTACATAAAAGTGATCATTTTTATAGTACTTAAGAGTAGCTCTTACCCATTACGTGAAGAGTATGTGGGAATATTACAATATAATGTAATGTATTGTTATAGAGGTGACCTGTAACTCATTGGTCTGCTCACTGACACACAACTCTCTGGAAAAGTTATCTGTTTGAGCTTGGGTAATATTTAATTGTTTCATATTCCTTGTGTTCATTTATGGAGCATACTAGTAAATAGCAAGCTAGTCACTGAGTTATTAATTACCTCATTATTACTTAATTATCACTATTGCATACTTCATTTTAATGGAGAATTATATCATAAAAGAAGGTATTTTATGCTGCCCACCACAGTTAAGTATGAATGACAGTGATAGCTAATGTAAGATTGAGTTAGTTAAAGAAAATCAATCAGAAATCCTTGCTATAGATTACTATCCAGTTTCTTATGCCTTTTCCAGCAAACGCTTCTCATCTTTGACTTTGAAACCCAGCAGTTTAAACTGGGTTCTTGTTTCAGTGGACTAATCCCCTTTCATAAATCATGTTCAAGTGCTGAAATAATTTGCACATCGTTTAAAGAGTATTTGCTTTGAAACATTCACCTCAAGCCCTTTGTATATCCTTTCTCTCTAAAGGTTTGTAGTATTTGTTTTGTTCTCTGAGGTATAAAAGACCTGGGTAAACTTTATTCCTGTTGTTTCAAGATTAGTAAAATAAAATGCATATTTATTCAACTGGGACTGAAAGGAGCTTTAGTAAAGACGATCATACATATGACCCATGGGAATGTTATAATACAAAATGTCTGTCTTAAAATCTCTTTAGGTTTGTTCAAAATACTGTTGAAGGACTTAAGTTTAAAGAAGAAAAAAAAGGGTTACAAATCCATATTTCTTCTTTGTTCCAAAGAAAAGAGACACACCATAAATTTTTCTTAACAAACTCCTACATGTGCACTTAAGATAAATTTGATATGGAGGCAAGTAGAGACTGGATAGTCACTATCACTTTGAATTTTCCCTACTGAATTACACATACTGACACAGTGTTTAAGAAAACTACATTTTTGAAAAATGTGTAGTTGCTTTGAACACACACTTGCTTCATAAAAAGCAATCACAAAGAAATCATGAGCATTTTATGTATTATTGGATCCAAACAGTCATTCCTCCTCCATGTACTAAAAGTGAAGGCCACTCCTGTGATGAGGAGAAGATATTTACTCTTGACTCTATCACTTCTAAGCCCAACTAGCTAGCATGTCTTGCACTGGTTTTGTGCAGTCTCTTAATTCCTTACTAAGGGCTTGGCAGTGCTGGGTTAAGGGTTGGACTTGATGATCTTAAAGGTCTTCTCTAACCTAAATTATTCTAAGTAGATCTTTACGTTAGGAACTAAAACTAAAGTTTTATGTATATTGTGCAAAATGTTGTGGTTTAAAGCAATAGACAAGCACTTACATCTGCTTGACTCTCCATCACCTGCTTTATCATCATGTCTCCATTTTTGTCCATGTCCATATTTTGCCTCCACAGAGGAAGAATATTGGCTGACAACTGATAAAACCTAAATAGATGTAGGTATTTTCACTGCAATAGGAAATATTTTAGACTACTGTCTCTGGAGAGAGGTCAGAATTAAAGCACATGAGACTTTGGGAAGTTCTTGGGGAAAAAAAAGAGCCATCTCAGCTTTCTGTCACTTCTGTGAGACTGATTCTGAAGCCTCTCATGGTAAATATTGAAATGACTACCCTGATTGCAAGCTTGTAGCCAGAAAAAATGATTTTCACACTACACTGCAGTCTGCGGTTTCACTACTATTTATAACTAATCCAGATGCAATCCTCCTGGTACTTTGGGAGGAATGTGACAGAAATAAGAAGGTTTTTAGGTTATAAAAGTCTAAATTAAGCTCAATTAGAGAGACTGTAAATCAGGCTGTAGACAGAAATACCTATTGCCCAGACTCACCTTTTCCCCCATAGTGAAATAATTTAAATGTTTGTACCTTCCAGGTTAGAGAATGTATTTAATTTAAGTTATGACCTTCAATCCCTAATGTTTAAAGACCGGCTTAATGGATGAAAGCATGGTACTGTCTCCTGGACAGGGTGCATTAACACTTTAAAAAAGAAATGTGCTTTGTAGGATTTCCTATTTGTTCCATCAGCTGCCTGCTGACGTACCAGATAAACAAATCAAGCCTCTGCAATCCAAAGAGTGGAATAACACTGAAGGGTTAAAGGCTGTATTGTTTCTCAATTAAGTAAAAGGTTCCAACTAGCCGGCTTTAAATATTGATGCTGAAGAGAATGCTGTGACATATGAGCAGCTCCCCTCACCACCAAGGATATTTGGCTCCACTTAATTAATTCCATTGGCCATTGTCTTAACTATGCCCAGGATTCACCCAGGAGGAATTCACTCGCGTTACTGTTATTGAAAAGTGTAACATAGCATTATCTGCCTCAGACAGACTTTTTGTAGCATTGAATCAATTCCCCAGTTCTTGAAAACAACTACCTCATTTGATTCCTTTCATAATTAATGAAATTCAGTAGTAATGCTTTTGCCCCTTAGCTCAAGCTGGAAGAATGTTGTAAAAATTCAGTTTTCAAGCTGAAAGCATCCTAATTTTCAGCCTAAATGGACTTGTGGTATGAATGTGTTCTTGTGTCAGCATTTAGCTAGCTCTTTATTTTCAGCAGCTCTTTTCTGTCTCAGGTGTACCACCCCAAATAGAGTTACAGACAGCAGTCATATTCCTTCTTCTGCTTGGTTTGGTAGGCAAAGCCAGCCAAGATTGACAGTTCTCTTCCCTGTGATAGACTGCTGCTCTTTTTCCTGATCATCTCAAATAGCCGTTTTCTGAATCCACCCCAGTTTCAGTCCAAATTTACTGCACGTGGAAGTTGAAGGCAGGGTATTCCCACAGGCATAGGAAGTGGAATTGACTCCTTCAGAAGGAAATGGCTCACCTGAGGGAGTCTAGGGTTTGTATTTATCTGTTTCAAGACAATTTTTTTAGAGATAAAGAAAACAACCAGAACATTTAGATCCTGCTGCTCTTTAATCTTGTGTAACCAATATATAACCTGTGAAAACCAAAGAATAAGCCATCCTTAAGCCTTCTTTTGGCATACATAATATGTTCCTACATGTGATATCAGATTTTGTAATTTTTTTTAAGGTGTACAATTTACACGGAAAAGTAACATTCTTATAAAACTGAGCAATTATTTTCAAATAACATGTATAAAATAAATGAAATTGAAACAATTTAAAAAACTCCAGTGTTAATGCATTTTTCTAAAAAGCCCTTGGAAAGCAAAAAGGCTTATTAGGAAATTATAATTAGATTACAGAATCACAGAATCGTTATGGTTGGAAAGGACCTCCAGGGTCATCAAGTCCAACCTTTCTCCTAGCATCTC
>JAVSBS010026102.1:15937-49165 GCA_033124195.1 Coracias cyanogaster | reverse complement strand
AGATCCCGCTGCAGAGCCTTCCTACCCTCAAGCAGATCGACACTTGTGCTTAATTTTGTGTCATCTGCGAATTTACTAAGGGTGCATTCGACCCCCTCATCCAGGTCATTAGTGAAGATATTAAACAAGACTGGTCCCACAACTGAGCCCTGAGGGACACCTCTTGTGACTGGTCACCAACTGGAATTCACTCCATTCACCATCACTCTCTGGGCTCAGCCATCCGTCCAGTTTCTAACCCAGCGAAGAGTGCTCCTGTCTATGCCATGAGCTGCCATCTTCTCCAGCAGAATGCTGTGGGAAACGATGTGCAGGAAACATGAATATACCATGTCCAGAACAGAGAAATAATTTAAAAATCATGCAGGTATGAAGCCTGATAGAGAGCATGTGCCTCTGCATGTAAAGCTTTATAGTTCTTATATGTTGCAATCACATAGTGATAGTACATTTTATAATCAGTTCTGCTGAAGAAGGTCGTGCTCCAGCGCAGAACCCAGAAGGTGGCCAGATGCAGGCAGGTCAGAAAAGGAGAGCAGCCAGATGCAGACTGGATCATTTGTAATTTAGCAGGTTTTGAGGTACAAAAATATAAAGCATAATGAATTAACCTTTAGCCTGGTGGTTATCTATAATAAAAGACTTCATTCAAGGTGCAGAAACATGTGGCTTGTGTCCATACCACTACATGGTCACTCTTTCTAGGACAGACTGGCTGTGTCTTATTCAGATCTTCTTCTCCTCAGATCTTCTCTGGTCACTTTGTGATGCCTGGTGTTGTTAATGTGTGTGTCTGATACAAACTGATGGTTATTTGCATTCCACCAGTTCTGTGCTTTTAAAACATTGTGTTGAATATGTCTGATATGTAGACATGTAATATTATGCCCAAAGGCAAAATGCCTTCTGGGATAAGTGTTAAAGGGAAGAGTAAACCAGAGGCAAAGAAGCTTGGTGCTGTCTTGTCTATATTAAATTTTGGGAGAAGTCTCTGCAGTAGACTGGCTCCTGAAGAGCACCCAGGTTTTCTCTTGGGAAGAGATAGCTGAGAGGACCAGAAAGTTGACTAAAAATGGAATAATGCAGGTGATGATCTCAGTATCACTTTTTGAGTGTTTTCTGACTTGTAGATACATTAACTTAAATAAAAATCTTTGTCTCACTTCTATGGTTTCCAAGAAGTTAAGAAGTTCTGTTCCTGCAAAAATAGGCTTATAAAACACATGTGTATTATATTTCTTGTCTATGTAAAGATGATTCTTTTAGGCTTTTATAATGCTTCTACCTTTCTTTCCTGAAGGAAATGTAAGAAATACCTTCATATTTGAACATGAAGGTATTTCAGTTGATGCATTTGAATGAAAATCAGAAGATAACACTAAAAATTAAAGGAGAAATAATGAAAACATTTTAATGCCTGAGTTGTTATACAGTATTATCTGAAGATCATTGATTATAATGGATCAAGGGTGGTACTGATATTAAGACAAAATTACAATCAGTGGGATACTTGATTTATTGTTGCAACTTAGCTCTTAATGTAAGTTAGTAATTTTTCAATCAAAAGTTTAAATCTTGCTTAAAAAAATCTTTTGCTAGCTTTCATATTTGGGGCATCTGCTGGTTTGAATTTGTGGTTCAATTAAGAGAAAAATAAATTTTTCTGTTAATTGTTGAAGTGGCTTGAGGGATGGAGACAGAAGAGAAGTCAAGGTGGTGACATGGGGAAAGAGAAAAAAAAGGAAAGATCCTGAAACCCGATGGTTTGCTCCATCATTTGTCTGAATTTTGCTTTCCTCTGGGGTGCTGCTGCAGATATTGCCTGCTGAATGAGAACCAGTGCCAGGCAAGACACAGCAGTGGTCTTACCTCATCTGTTACACTTTTAAAAAAAAATCATTTGTAATTAGTAGATGAAAGAATGAAGAGGATCTGTTAGAGTTATACTTTCTGTTATTAATAACCCACAATGAAAATGTTCTTTGAAAACACATCATGTATATTGTGGGGTTTAGTTCAGAAAACTACGTTAGCAGAACTCACCTTTTCCAAAGAACAGTTTACATGGAATTCATCTGTAGCTACTCCTGTTCAAGTTACACATCATTCAAAATAATAGAGCTTTCTAATTCGGCAACAGTGTATTCATAATGTCTTTAAAATACTCAGCTAAATAATGGTCCCCAGGATCTGGACAGTAAGACTTCAAAAGGCAGAGTCATCTGATCTTCAGTTTCCTTATTCTCTCTTAGCTTGGAAGATTTCAACTATCAAACATACATTAAGTTTTATTGCTGGATAGTCTAATTACATTATCTTTCCCCTTAATATTATTTTCTTTTCTCTGTATTGGATTTCATCCAAATGTTACTACTTCCATAAAGCAGTTTTCTGAAAATGTTTTGCTTTTCCTTTGATGCTTAACTGCTTAACACGTGAGTGCAGCATTAAGGTGCTGGTTCCTGATAATAGTATCCCTACTGTAAGGAAAAGTTTCCACAATCTTTTGTGCTTTGCTTATATTTGATAGAGCTCTTTGGTTGAGGCTTTTCATGGACAAGATAAGGTTTGGTCAAACATCTGAACTTTTGAATGTTTATCTGAACTAGATTTGACCTCTAAATTTGTCCATCATTAGTTATTTTGCTTTTCTTTTTAGAGACTAAATTATGCTATTAAATGTGTTCTAAAGTAGGTTAAGCCCCTGTGCAGTTTGTCAGCTGGAACATTAATTTTAAAGCTGCAGAAGTCTTCTATTGTATCTTTTAAACATTTTTTCCTGAATTTTAACCATGTCTGGTCAAACATAGTACACCCATGCAAACCCCACATGGAGCTGTCTGAAGTGTCTCAAAGTTGTTGTGATGACTGGCCTGACTTTATTTCAGGAAAAGATTGTGATATATAGTAATTATCTGCCTGCTCAGGCAGCTTGCTCCACTGCAGCCATTCTGGAGACTGGATGAAGGACTAATGTCACCACATGCCCTGCAGTGTCTCTGGAGGTCTCCTCCTCTAAACCCCTACACAAGAACCAGGTGTACTTAGGATCCCAGCTATTGCTGCAGCAAACTGGCTGCACTAGCAGTGTAAGACAGGCTCATTTCTAGGGTCCCAGTTACTCATGCCCTCAGCTGACCATATTCGTGTGTCCTCTTTGGACTCATGTCTTAACTGCATCGACGCAGATCTTGCTCTCATGCTGCCTATGTGATGAGAAGGAGCCACCATCAGATTGCAGGGAAAGTGTGTGGGTGCTGTGGAAAGCCAGAAGCATAGGTACCAGACCACTTGCACCTTGGCCAAAGCCGCACTTGGTAACAAAAGGGAGAGAGAGGGCAATGTATAGTTTCTATCTGCCGTTACACAACTGAGATGTATGACATTATCTTTATTAGAAGACTAACTTCTGATAAAGTCAATGTTAAAGAGGCCCCTTACTTAAATGCACCAGAATCGGAGCTTTCAGGTGAGCAGTCAAATTTACAACATAACTATTACAACAAAATACATGGCTAAATATACCACCAGCTCCATTCTGTGCTTTCCTTCTACCCCTGTAATTACACTGTCCCAGCCCAAGAAAGAGGTTGACCTGTAGTATATCTCACAAGGCACCTTCTCTCACTAACAGCCTCCACAGGGTAAGCTCATGCAAAAAGCTATTGCCTCCATTTGGTCTACTCCATGTTTTCATGTTTGTTTATGCAGATCCTAAAGCACCTTTAGTGGAAGTCTTTCCTGTGTCCTCGTAGTGCAACTCCAACACTGCCTTGTTCAGAAAGAGTTGTAACTGCTGAAAAGTTTGAAAATCAGTTGTTTTAACAAATAGAAATCATTTCTATAGAAACATAAAATGACATTGATGGCAGTAAAGGTCTCTTTGTCTAAGGCTCATATTTATGTGAATACAGGTGTTGAAGATTCTTACCAGAACTTTGACTGAAGAAGTAAAAAATATACTTAAATCTGTTGACTTACTCTTTTTTAAAAGATTCATGGGTGATCCTTTGTTCAGTTATACTTACTCTAATGATTTAATTAAGGTAGAGATAATTTGATAAAGTAGAGTCGACACATAAACAGCGTACAGCAAAAGGATTTCAAGTCTTTGGCTAGATATTTTTTGTTTTAAAGATAATGAGTGTGTCTTTCTCCTCTGTAAGATATCACATCTACATTCACTGAAAAGTACTAAACTTGTTATATTAAAAGAAAAAAATATACTGGAACTTGTGGTTTTAAACAACAAATATACAGGTGAATGTCACTATCGTTTCTTATTGGCAATAAACAATTTTAAAATGTTGGGTTTTATTACTTATGCACTATGAATTAATCCTATACTTTATTATATGTGAAACATTAGAATTTCATCATGGGTCAAAAAGTGTAAGGTTATGAATATAATTGGAGGCTAAGTGCAACAGAAATATAACTAAATTTTAAAATAATTTACTTTTTAAATTTAGAAGTACTAAATATGATTGATAAGAGTCTCAAAAAAAATTATTTGGTATGATATTCTTTCTGGAAAGGTCCCATAAGATCGGATCTGAATAAAAGATTTAACAAGGTATCCAAGTGCATGTCTAAATTTAAATATATGAATCATTTGTATGACTCTTAACAAGGGTGATACACATACAGCAATGCCAAGTTTCCCTTGTTCTCTACAGATAATTAGTTTGTTTTTCTAAGCATAAGGCAGAATTATATGTAGGTTTTGAAGCTAAAAGTGCACACATGGCTGGCAGTACCCAGAATGGTTTTCTTTAGGTCTATCTGATGCTCCTGATAGAAAATGAAATTGTGTGATTTTTTAATCCTTTTGTCTGAGCAATGTAGTGTAAGTGATGACTATTCAGTTTATTTGCAAAAGGTTGAAGAGGGTTTTTTGTAGACTCAGTCAGAAGGTAAGCATAAAGACTTGAAAGTTATTAACATATATTCTGGAATAGAAGAAACTAAACAGAACTCCATACCCTGAATGCATTACTTGTAAATTACTTGTTCAAACAATCTGGAATTAGTCTTCAGTTCCTTGCTCTGTCTTCCTCAATCTTTAATTGCATGTTTGTTCTCTTTTTGGGATATTTCCTTAAATTATACTTTTTATATTACATGTAGGTCAACTTCATAAGTAATTAATTCAAATACTGCAGATATTGTTCCTCAATAACTGTTATGTTTTATATGAGTCAGATGAGACTGTATGTCTAAAAACGCTGGAATAGGGCAGCACTGTGTCACACAAGTAACAAAGGGCAAGGACCACTCTTCAACCCCTATGCATTAGACCATCCCGGTTATTGAGCGCTTCCTGGGAATTTCAGCAACACTTTCTGAAGGAGAGAAGTACATCAAATGCAAAAAGCATCTCCATCACACTCCTGCCTTTTGCTCCTGTTCATCTCTAATTTGATCACTCTTTACCTGAAAATTTACAAAAAGCAGCTACCTCAGGAGGCTTGAGATCACATGAGTCCTCAGTGACCTGTGCTTGTACAAAACTGCCCTCCTCAGTCCAGGGGGGATAAAGGGCTGCAGCTGCTTTTTACAGAGACTGTCAAGAGTCCTAATCCCTGACACGACTCAGAGACCAGTTTCCCCTTCCCAAGCATGCTGTACTCTCTTCCTAGAGCCTGAATAGTCTGACTTTGTGTGCTGCAGCAGATTTCATCCAAGTCCCACATGTTTTACATTAGATGAACATAAACTGGTCATATTGCATGAATAAAATGAACTCATTGATTTCTGGCACTGTGTTTTTTATATTCAAGTTAAGTGTGTATAATAGCGTTTCTAATATTGTGACAATACCAAAAAAATTGTGGAAAGAAAGACTTGGCGTGTCCTGAGTGATCTAGTCCAGTCCCTCCTGTCAGAAGGTACTGTGTTCTGTGTCTCCTTTCAAAAATTTTTTCAGTTTAATCTTAAATTCTTTCAGTTTTATTTGCCACCACGACTTCTTTGAAAGGGTGTTTTAGAAATTCCTATTATAGCCAGTTTATACTCATTTATTCTTGTGCCAACATTGTTCTTCCGTTTAAACAGCTCTTGTCCCTCCCTGCTGTCCTCTTCTCCTCTCCTGTTCCTTTTCCCACCCCCACCAGCAAATTCATAGAGAACAATCACAGCCTTTCTCAGCCATTTTCTAGCTGGCCAAACATGTCAAGCTCCATCTGCTTTCAAAAGCCCAGCAGCCCCATTCTCCTGGTACACAGCCGCTTCCTGCACCTTTTCTGGCACAAATTTTCACATCACACGAGTGTCCAAGGTTGCACACTCATAGTAGAGAGATTTTCTATTAATCCTTCTCTGACCATGCATTGGATAGTATTAGGTCTGATCTGATTTCTCCATCTCTGAGTTGCAAAGTCACTAAGATTTTGTCTGATATCCTGGTTCTTGCCTGAACTGAAGATACTTCCCAGCCTTGAGTCACCAACAAGTATTTTTTGAACGCTCCTACTTTTTCTGTTGAAGTCATTAATGAAAACAAAGATCAGTTCTAAGCATATTTAAGGACTTGCGCTGGTAACTTTCCTTCAGCACAGTAGTTCTCCTTTCAACAAGGCTCATTTTAATACCTTATTTAGTCACTTCACAGTTATTGTTTTTATTCTCTGTGTCTTCTCTCGTTTAATAATTTCCTATTTGGCAACAAATCAAATGCACAACTTGAGTCGAGGTAGATTTGATCTTTTCCTCTTCTTAAAAAAGCCCCATATTTATTTATTAAGAAAAGATATCAGGTTAATTTGGTGTGATCTTCCTTTATAAATCTAATACATGTTGAGAAATACTACTTCACTTTACTAAATATTTATGGTACAAATACCACTAAGAAAAGCTGAGTGCCAGTTTGTTTTGCAATGTAAGCGTATAATGATATTTAACAAACTATTCATTTATTTCCAT
This sequence comes from Coracias cyanogaster, assembly GCA_033124195.1. NCBI lineage: Eukaryota > Metazoa > Chordata > Aves > Coraciiformes > Coraciidae > Coracias > Coracias cyanogaster. Next base: position 42,241 of record JAVSBS010026102.1, on the reverse strand, counting down.
TTATTATTAGTGTGGGACAAAATTTTTAAAAGTTTCTATGCATAAGAGCATAATGCAAAATATGAATCATACAGTCATTTTTATTGAATCTCTGTCGCTAATGCACACAAATTTCACAAAGTATAATGACAATAGTGAGCACTTAAGTTGTTTGGGCTGTCATATTATAGAAAAGTTATTTGCGCTATATAATCACTGTTTTCTTTTTCATATTGTTTATTTCTGAGCTTGCTTCATAAACATTTGTAAATGCAGATACACTTGCTGTGGCAAATGTCTGTTTTAAGACCATAAACCCGAATGACTTTAGGTCCTTTGGTGCCCATGCAAACAAAATCTTCCTACCATCTCCTGACCCATTCTGTCACTTGATGCTGCAGTTCTTGGGTCTATGCTCTGTAGTAACAAAATCTATAATTTTAAAGCTTATTATAGAATGAGTAATGCCTGATTCCCACATTTTCCCCACCAATCATTTGTGTAGTGCCTTTCTGCAGACCAGGTACAGTAACTATACTGTGGGGTTAACTCATAAGACCTGCCTAGGGATTTCACTAGGTGATAAAATAGAATGACAAAAGACTTTGGCTCAATAAAATGGGTGAAGTGAATTCTTTATTCTTAGTAAACAGATTTCATTGGCTCCATCTCAAAGTGTCACAAAGAAAAGGAAGGAGGGAGGGGCTTCATTTTGTCATTCTGAAAACTTTGACGCTGATTGAAAAACTGACCATTTATGTAGGCAATAATGCACATTGCTCCTTCCTTAAAGTACTAGCAGTAGCTTCACACCTGCTGCAGGCAAAAAAAAAAATCCCCCAAAGAGCTGAATTTTGAGTTCCAATGAAATAAAATAAAACTTAATGTCACAAATCATGATATATTCTTAAATTACAGTGTCTCCTGGAACATAGACATAGTCATGTGCCTTTGAATGTTAAAATAAATTTCTTCAGGAGGATAAGACCCTCAGTAATTAAGCATTCCTGTTACTTGAAATTAATTAACCAATTAATTCCTTTAAAATGATATTTTCACACATATGTGATAGTTCTGCTGTTAGACTGGCACTTTCATTATCCAAAGTCATAGAGGCCTATTTCTGTCTCCCCTCTTGCCATCTCAGCTTTGATTCAGTCCCTCAAGATGCTGCTGAGGGCTCTGTGGATGAGTCTGTAAAGCACTTAAAAATGGTTAGTTTAAGACATCAGAGAGATCACAGTTAAGCCCATCAATCTGTTAATATGTATTTTAAGAAAGTTGCAACTATGGTTTTGATCAGTGTATTCTATATTTTGAATGGTTCTTTTAATATTTATTGGGAAAAGAACAATTAAATCTCTGTTTATGAGTATTATTGTTATATTACAAGTCATCTCAATTTCTAAAAACTTCCTGAAATTCTGAAGTCCTCAAAAATATTAAAAAAGTTTCATGTGGTCTGGCCTATTTGTGGGGTTTTTTTCCTGCACAACAAGGCTAATGGAAGAGAAGGTACAAATGTAAATCTATTTGAATCTCTTAATGCCTTGTCCACTCCCACTGCCTCTCTTCATTCTCTATGAGCCCTTTTCATCCAAATGAATTACATACAATAATTTTGGGTGTTCTAATAAACAGATAGGCATCACAATAATGTATTTCAGTTAGGTAGAGGTACTTGGAAGAAATTGGTTTTGCAATACACATGATGTGAGACAATCAATAGTGCTTTAGTCTGACAAGCACTGTCAATATCCATTGTCACAGTTCAGAAAGTCATTAATGGGTAGTTCTTCAAAAACCTATGCTTTCAACATGTTAGAAGTGCTAGATATACTGTACCTGGCAGGAATTAATCATAAATAAGCCCTTGGGATTATGTATAAATGTTCTGTAAATTAAGAGTGAAAAAAAAGTCATTGGAAGGAGTGTGAGTTCATGTTCTATGGAGTTACAAAATCTTGCCAGTAAAATATGGAGCTGTTCAGAACATATTAAACCATTTTGCTTTCTGAATCATTCAGGCTCTGCCCAGAACATCACACCCAGGAAAAGCCATCTGCTAGAAATAAATTGTCTAGGTATGTGTCTAAATTCACAGGAAGCAATCACATAAAATTTTTAATCCTTGCCCTGCAAACATTAGAGCCTCACCTGGTTCTTTTAGTTGTGGCCATGCCAAAACCCTGGAAATAAGCTTTTGTAACTTCACCTTGCAAATACTTTAGCCACTGCTTAATCCTGCTTAAATTATAATATGTTTGCTGTCATTGCATCAAATATGCAATTTAGTGCATTAAATTATAGCAAATAATTTTTCATCTGTGCATCTCAAAACTTCCATTGATTTTGATTTCTACAGAACGATGTGATATGGAGGTAATGCATTAATTCTTTCCTTCTACCTGTCTTCTTGTGTAAAAACATTTGTACAGACATTAGTTTGTGGTTTTACAAGATACTCCTGTTGCTTATCTATTATTAGGAATAGTAAGGCTAGAGTTGTGGCACTGAATAAGTATTCAGAGGATTTATACAGGCCCAAAAAAAGACAGGTCAGTTTTTCTTAGTGCAATTCCTTTTTTCAGAGAATTTAGCCCATAGTTATTCTTTCTAATTCATCTGATATTATTACCGTGCTATCCAACATTAAGAGCCAAAGATATGTTCTTTCTTTTATACCTAATGATGTGTTTATACTATTTTCTTTTTGCACGTAATCTGTACTACGCTTCCCTAATGTAATAAGCTGTTGTGATTTGAAATATCTTAATTCTGGAACAAACTGTCTGAGGAAAAGGTCTTGGCATTATCTGTCCCTTCACACCTTTCCCACCTGCGGCACAAACAGAGACCTCAATAAAGTGACCAAAGGAATCAGAAGTACTTTTCTAAATATGAGGATCCAACTCTATTTCCAGCCAAAGCAGAAAATCAGCCGGTATTCAGGTTACATTTTGGCTGCTGGCTGTATTGACAGGTCCTTGCACCTACTTGCTCTAGCAGAGAAAATTTAGCATAGTGTTGGACTTTGTTGGGTTCTCCTTTACATATACTGTAAAAGACCCATAGGAACAAGCATGTGTTTCATTTTCCTATCTCAGAAGCTCCTGGTACAATCTAAGAAATACTTAATTGAAGAGCTTGTGAAAAGGGAGGGGAATTCTCCTTCTGTTCTATGTTGCTTTTGAAGTATTCATGTCGATGTCAGTGTGAGCAGCTTCAGAAATTGAGGATACGAGTTTATTCTATACAATGAATCACCTATGCAGTTTATGCCAGGGAATGTACAGTAAAACCACCATTAGACTTTATTTCCTATTATTTTGTACTTAGATCCTTAAGTCTCCTATTTTGCTTCTGTATATGGAACTGCTTTCCACTTTTGTATGTTGTTTGAAGTTTGCCAGCTCTCTTTCATGGACAATTCTTCTGGCCAAATGCAGAACTTGAAATTTAAAAAGGAAGGTACTCTAAAAGATATTTCTTGTGGTTTTTGAGTTTTATAACTATTTTTTTTTCTTTTCTCTTGGAAGTAACATTTGATCCTCTTTGTATTTCCAAGTATGAAACAAAGTCATTTTAATGTGGGGATATCGCGAGAAGAATGGTTTGGCTAGAGAAAGAATATTTTTAAATGAGATTCCAACAAGAATATTTCTGACTAAGATTGTTTTTGGAACATGCTATCTAAACCCTTGAATTTCTGGGAGGCTTGGAGTTTTCCTCTGGTGACTCACACATGTTTAATAGAATGAAATAAGAAATTAATTAAAATTAGCTTTGCTGCTGTTTTTAACTATGTGCTATACAACTCAATGTAGATCATACAAAAGTATCCATGACAATAATTATTCCTACCTCTAGATGTAGTTTTAACACCATAATTGCTGTTTTAGATATTCAACTTCCAGCTGGGTTAATGCATTCTTCTAAACAGAGGGATCTTTACCTTGCTGCCAAGTCATGGATCCCCTATCCTACCATTCACAGTATGACCATGTTCATTTCAGTTAGAGTCTCTTAACAAATCTGGTGTATACTCAGAGCTAAGCACATAGTACAAGTGGGCATAAAACTCTTCAGACTCTTGCAGAATGGGAAATGTGTCAGGCATCTTAAGTGACTTAAGGTATGTTTTTACTTCTACATCATTTGCACTAGAGAAGCTTCACTGTAAGTCAGGAAAAAGCAAACCTAAATATGAATCCCTAAGGATCCTAAGCAATGAGAGAATCCCCAAACTAAATACAACTCACTTCACTGTTTCAAAGTACCATTAAAATGCAGAATTAGAAACATCCATTTGTTGTTCTTTTTATAGCACAGCCAAGCAACTTGGAATTTTAGCTTGTCCCTGCCAAGGATTGCTCAATTTTGAACAAAAAGTCCTCCACTATAATGTTAAAAAAGCACCAACCATCAATTGAATGGTAATCTTTATATTCTATGATACATCACCCCAAGAATGCTAGTATTAAAAAAATGTGAATTCTATTTTTCATAAGTGATGGATTATTGTACCAAGCTGTGTATTTTCCAGTAAAGTGTCCTTTTATTTGTCCTGTGTGATTACTAGTTTGTGGAAGTATGTGTGGGGTCATTTTAGTGCTGTGGGAAAATGGAGCACTCTTCTGTTAAAATCAGTAGTGAAATCAGAAGCAAACTATGCTCTGATCATCATAGGCATGTGTTTAAATATTGCTTTCCTTAATTGGGTATGTTCTATTTACTTAAAATGAACAATTTGGCAAGTTTTTCTCCCTTGACAACAGCAAAGCGTAAACCGTTTTATAAGTTTGGCTGTTAAAATCAGATTTGTAATGTAAACCACAATATTCCAGGGCTGTTACTGTTGCTTAACCAGTTATTTTAGCTTGCCATTGTTTTATGGCTGTGTACCTTTAACCATACTGGTTCTGTTTATAACTCATGCAAAAGTTCTTGCTACAAAATAGCCCAATGATATTGATCTTAATTTTATTTTTGCTCTCTCTCTTCCCTTGGATCATCTGTATGAAGCTCACTGCATTGTAGGGGGGGATTCAATCTGGATGGGGAGATTAGAGAGCATCTCTGTAGCTGCAGTTACGTTATCCACAGTGCTATTCAGAAATTCTGTCAAAGGGACAATGCACAACTCTTGGGAGTTCGACTTGTGGAGAATGCTAAGTTTTAGTGGATTGATTGATGGATTGATTGATTGATTGATTGATTGATTGATTTTCAAGAGAAGATGGAAAGCTATTCTCTCTTCAGAAAGCAGAAGCTGCCCCTCTCTCAGCTGGAGGTCCTTGCCAGGGATAGCTCTATGGCTCTGGTTGCCCTATTAGCCTGCCCATTATTTGGGGAAATGGGCAGGATAAGAGAGCCCAGGACACAGGACAAGGGCTACTCAAGAGTGGTGAGGCTCAGGTGATTTCTAAGAAAACTTTAAAAATCTGCTTATTCAGGGAAACTTTCAGAGAACATCTTCCCATGGCACCACTGTTGCTTCTGGAGCATGCTGAGTTTCTGCTTCCTACAAATACTGCCTATTTTGATAGCTATGATGGTGTCCTGTAAGCACCTCAGCAGAGAAGAAGTTAAATTTATGCCTTTGAAACTTCCTCCCGGGGATTTTCTGCAGCTGGGTTCTATGTCTTTTTGACACAGAGCAAGAATAAATTGAGCTCAAAAATGTTTCTCCATTTGGTAAATGCCTAAATAAAATAAAATATAACCGTTAGGACAGGAATACTTTTCTTTCCATAAATTAATGCATTGTGCACACATTTCATGGCATATAGCCATGTTTTCTATAACTGCATAAATATATATATATATAACACGTTTAATCCATCTTGGCAAGAGAATTCAGTCCTTCACTAGTTGTGTAACCATCCATCCTTTCTCCTAACAAGTAGTATATAGCTAATAGTGCATAGCACACTTTGAGTCCAAAGTTTTAGCTGAAAAATCATCCATGTGAAACATGAGGGATTCATGAACATTTCACGAGTAAACTGGTCACCATCCAAATACTTATGAGCAATAAATAATACAACTCTGCGAGTTACCAGAAAAGCGAACTCATCATGTTTATTCACAAAAGTATTAATCAGATGTTTTGTACTATCCAACCAGCTACACTGCTGACCTACCGCATGATTTTACGAGGGTGATTATGGCCATTATTTTCTAAAGATACTTGAGCAAAGCACTATAAGTTAAAAAATACCATTTCACTGAAGCTTTTTCTTTTGTTTTCCTTTAGTTTTCAGACTGAACTACAGTGCCTCTGATACAAATGATAGAAACCGAGTTAAAAGCAGATTAAAGAAGTTCATCTCCCGAAGACCCTCCTTGAAAACATTGCAAGAAAAGGGACTTATTAAAGGTGTGTTTGATCTTGTATAATTTTTTGGAGTAGAAAGTAAAAAGTCACATATGAAATTTTCATTCTCAGTTAAATGAGTTTTAGATATGGTTTTATAGCGGTATCACATAAAACTTGTGCTACTGAAATGTAGAGAAAAAAATCCGTGTATGGTTGCATCTATCTCTGTGCTATCTGACTACTTATTCTGCTTTAGGGTGTGTGTGGTAGAAGCCCCTCCATTTACCACAGGCATTCACCATGTACATTGCAAATCAACATGCTGCACAGCTTCATTTCTTTTTAAGAAAAGAATGTTGATATAGCTTTATATTCTAGAATTTGAAACAGGAACTTCATATCCTTTCTTGACTAATTTGTTTTCTAGGGTAGATGGGAATACTTTCTGCTGTCTTCTTGCATTATTTTACTAATTCTCCAACAAAATATGTTTTTAACAATTTATGTGCCAGTGAAAAATATATGCTTTGAATCTACTATTTTTTTCCTCCTTTAATTTCTTACTATGTTCACCAGCCATCACTTCCACATAGCCTTAAAAAATTGTTCCTTTGATGAAAGGCGTTTGTCAATTTATCCAAGGAGCAAGCGTTTTTCTAAGAAGCCAGTAGCTCACTTGAAGGCAGTAGCATTCTGACCACTAATAATCAAGCAAAGCCATGTTTTCAAATATTGTCTGGAATAATGCTTTAAAAATTTACGCTCTCCCAAATTATTATGTGTGAAACCCACAACCGCACATGCAGATTGACTAGAAAGAGGAGTTTTGCCAGCAGCCGTGTCAATCTCTGGAGTGTGAGTTTTCCAGTGGTGTGTCAAAAATGACAAGGGGTGTTGTTAGTGTGTATTAAATTTGTCTGTCCTGAGCCAAGAGATTGACCCCAGCCAGCAAAAGCTAAAGCAGCCACAAGATTTAAACACCATCTGGGCCTATGTCTGGAGAGAAGATTTTATGAATTAAAGTCTTATGTTTTAGATACTTTCAGAAATGTTCAGTGCAATATTGCTTACTCTGAGCAAGTCTTCATTATATGAAATCATTATGTGCCTTCATTATGAGCTTCTCCTTCAAACTTCCACATAAACTTTTTTTAAAAGTCATTTATATATAAATATATGGACGTGATGTGTCCACACTCACATCCCAAACTTCCAGGAGCTGTATTTACACATTTGTAGTATCTGATTTCAGTCCACTGGAGGGTTCTGCCTCTTTGAAGTACTCTATGGGTTGAGGGTGGGATTTGAAAGCATCATATCACTTTGTTTCAATTATTACAGTAATAGAGGAGTAATTTATAGTCTTTTAATTTCTGGATTTAAGAGGTTTTCTTTAGTTTAATAAAGTGTGGCTGATGAATCTCCTGCGGTGTTACACAGGGATCAGATGTGATCCCTGCTAATAAATCCAAATTCATTAGCATAACTCCAATCCATCCTCCCTCTAGGAAAGCCAGATGCATTTGGTTTGGGCTATAGTTGCATTAAGCTCTTGATTCACAAGCATAGCTTGGTTCTACCTGGGATAGTCTTCCATGGGTAATGAAGATACAGGGTTTGTGACACAGTAATTCAGAATCTGTGCCTAGCACAGTTTTATTACCAAACCAATGTTACTATGAAGAAAACATGTTAGTTATCTACTATGAAGTCTCGTTAGGATTAGGTTTTTGGCCATGCAAATGAGGCAGGATTCGTTAGCACGGCTTAATTCCAATCTATGGTAAGTCTATGTGAAATGCTCATTTGATAAGGTTCCTTCATTGTCTTCAGCAGAGTTTATCCCTTAATCTGTTAAAATGTTATGAAAATGAAGTTGCAGTGCTTATACAGAGATGACTTTTAAATGTTAATTTTTGAGGCTCAAATTAGAATATTTTTTAAATCACAAAATGCAACCACGCAGATTAAAAATGAAAAGCTTGCCAAATTTTGTATTCTAAGATTCATCTATTTATTTTTCTAAAGGTGACTTAAATGGTTGCAGAAACCTCTCAAAACTTTTTATTTGCCCGTTTCCTAAGGGAAAAAAATTTAACCAATTTTTACAAGAAAAAATTTCTCCAGCTCTGAGAACATGCATACTAACTTCTATCCCATAGGGAAATACTTCTGTCAGAATTGTAAATCCCTTAAAATAGGGGCTCATAATAAAAGTGTGTCTAAAGCCTTGCAGGACATCTCAGTACCAAATTTCTGACAAAGAGCTGTTCTGTGTGCTGGTGAAGAACTGATATAAATATCTGTGAAGCGTGTGGTGTTAATTACTCCAATGCAGTGGCACCGTAGGCACTGTGAAAACCTTCAGTTTTCATCAAGTACTATTCATATTTGCCAGGGGCACTATAAAGCTCTCAAATCTATATTGATTTTTTACATTGTATGTCACACTGGAACCAAAACTCCAATAAATTTAACACGTAAATTATAGTCACGAGTAAATACATTTTAAGGTGGTAAGTTCACTTAAACACAGTTCTGTGCTCTGTTAGTCACTGATTGTGTACACACTTGGCCAGAAGACTCAACACATTTCTCCACATTAACCAAATTTGGGAATACAGCCTTCAAAATTAAATAGCGGTTTGATCTCCTGGGGTACTTTGTTCTGCCAACACTGTTATCAGAAAATCTAGAAATTATGTGATTGTCATTTAACTCTTAACAAAACTTTGTTTATGTAGGATGAGGCAAATTTCCATGTGGTAAATAAAGTAGATAGTTAACAAATGAAAAGAATAAGAAGTAGGAGGATAACAGACAAGGGAGCGTAGCAGACCAACGGGTAGATGTTAGTTGCACGTTGATCTGAAAATGAAGATGCGCCAACACTTTACATGACAAAAAGTTATTTTTGTCATCGTTGTCCCATTTGCTCTCTAGTCCTTTGCGTAAAAGAAGCCAGAATGGGGACAGCACATTGGCTGCATTCATTGTGATGAACTGGTGACGAGGGTTTTCATGCTTCTAATGAAGACTGTCAATCCTTCTCATTCCATCTCACTCATGTTTCCACAAAACATCTTTGGTCTAGAAGCATTTTGAACCATTTTTGAGGTGATGTGTTATACAGTATTTTTGCAAAATTTTTATGTGTCTGTACACACACTTACGTTCACAGATACGCACACATGCACACAGGAAATGAGGCATGTTTCATGTCTGCCAATTTAACATTGTTATTTTGAGAATAAATGTGTTCAAATTTATATGCTAGGGCAGGGGTCCACAGTTCCTCAGGTCTGAAATATTCTCAGAATTTACAGAATCTGCACTAATATGGTAGAAAAATAATATATAAATCTTCTCTTTAAAAACTACTTTATAGTCTATAATTGAACTTTGATCTTTATGTTTGAGCTTTGTCATGATTTAATATTACCCAAAATGAATTGCCAACCTTCAACTTGATATTGGCCTGTTAACTTCCTGATTTCTGAGCCTTTCTAGTCCACAAAAAAAAAAAAAAAAGCTTCAGCGAAACTGTGATTTTAAAGCTATAGTGCTTATGCTGGTAATAGACTATCACAAAACACACTTTCAGTAAATGGTAAAAAATCGTGAGTAACAGCATAACATAAATGACACTGGGAAATGAGGAAAAGGCAGCTATGCAGCTGGAAAGAAATTAATCTAGGTATTTTGGGGGTGGGTTGTTGTTTTTTTTTTTTTCCCAAAAGCTAGACACTGAAGGAACTTCATTGAATTTCTTTCATAAGTTAAGGCAAAAAAACCAAACAGCATAAAAATTGGAATGGTTACAACTGTTTCAAGATGAAAATAAACGCTACTCAATTGCTAGTGAAAGGAACTAGCTGTGATTTGGCTTGATAGCCTATAGAACAGGGCTCAGCATATGTTGGTGGTTGTGCAGATAGCAGCACAGAGATCACCAACCATTTTATTTCCAGACAAGGGAAAATGTCTTTATTGTCTCGTATGTCTCAATGGACCTTGGAGTAGTTCAGTTTAATGCGTATAATGCTCATGACAAGTCCAAAAGAGTAGATTAAGACCTACCTTTTGTATGTTCTGTAATTCTTCTGTGTTATGCAGGAATTTAGTGAGTGACCTGGTACCCCTCACTTAGGAAAAGTCAGGAAATGTTTCCTTTGTCTTGCAGAGATTGTGGGTCACAAGACTATTTCTTTCATTCTTTGACCACTAATTCAGATAATTTAAAAAGACCTCATTTTTAGAGACCTGTTTTGAGAAGTACAGCAGACTCACTCTCTTTACATTTGAATGAGATCTTGTCCCCTGTAAAACACCATCATTTCTTAAGAGGCCAGGGTCTGCAGTATTCTCTATTTTCCCTTTTTCAGAGAATGTGAAGCAAATCTGGTAGCTTATATGGCACTTAATAGTAACTGTTCACAAATGTAATTTTTTTTTTTAAATTGATGACCACCACAGATCAACGATATATAGTAAATCTCCAAGTTAAAAGGACTGGCAAGATTCCCAGCTAGCATAAATCTGGAGAGCTCCATTGACAACCCACTGACTTCAGTTAGCTGAGGACTTGGCCCACTTATTGTAAAAGCATAGTGGCATTATTTGGAGCCTGGTCTAGGACCAGCATCATTTTAATGTCTGACCTAATATGTCTGACTCTACAGATTGAGCAGCTAGAGGAACTCACCTTTCAGAATACAACCCTTTCCAACCACATCCTTTCCCCCTTCAAATAAATTCACTGCTGTGGTGCCTACTGTTCTATCCCCCTTTGTACATTCCACTTTTATTTTTACTTTTCATTCCCTTCCCCCCTTTTCTTTCCCAACATTCAAACAGATACAAAGAAATCAATCCACTTAGATGTTGATACAAAGCTTTGCTAGTCCAAGAGATGTAGCAGAGTTAACTCTGTTTCTGGAAGGCGCTGAACTATATAGATATAATTCAAGTTTCTAAAAACTGGGGCATTACACCATTATACCTTCTCTTCTCACATCAGATTTTGATCTTCTTCCTAAGAAATAGGAATATTAGCCGTACCCTTTCCTGTTTTTTAATAAAAAACACTGAAGTATGAGCTCCTTCCAAGTGGGGCCACGTCTCATCTGTGTACACCAAAACCAGTTAAACAATAGCATTCTCAGCGAGGATGTGGCTTTAGTGATGTTGTTATAATTGTTTCTTTTCCAGAAGCATTGTCTCCCATAGACTACATTTCTGCAGTTCAGAATTAGTGGCTTTGCTGCAGCCTGCAAGAGCTGCTCAAAAAAGTAGCTCTGTCAGGTTCAGGCAAAACTTGAAGCTCACCAAGAATGAGCAATTCATGGCAGCTGTAATCATCATTTTATACTGTACTTGCAAATGTCCATTCCCTCCTTTTCCGGTGTCTCATTTTATATCCACATGCAAAGTTGTCACACCCCCCACCATCTTAAATAGAAAGTTTAATGTGCAGATATCAGGGAGGTGTAATGTAAGCCATACCACCAAACATATTATGAATATATTGCTCTTCTTAAAAATGCTTGTTGGTTTTTCATACTACAGTATTGACTAACTGTCTGGGTTTGATGTATGGTTTACCAGCCTGATGTAGACTTATGGTTAGAGCTTAACTTGTTAGTTCTGCTTTTGCAGCCAATTCAGAATAACTACAGATGCCCCAAGATATTAAAATTGACTGCTCAAATGGACTCAGTGTGGGAGTTTCATTGGTTTTAAATTGATAACAGCTGAAAGAGTGAATGATTAAAGCTGTATATGGGCATAGTATGCAGCTCCTTTGTACAAGTGCTTGTGACCAGAATCCACTGTATGGGAATTGCCTTTGTTCTAATAAAAGATATTTCTGAACAATTGTTGGTTTAAATTTTTAAATGATGAAACAACAGCATTTCAGAAGCCTATAGAGGAAATAATTCCTGAGAAACTGGAATAACTCTGAGAAGATAAAGTGGATTTCTATTCAGAGGGGAGCATTTAAAGTTAAGTGGCATTCCATAAGGTGGTAATTGTGTCTATTTCCCAGGAATTTGAGTTAAATAAGCTGGTTAGGAAACATAAACTGTCATAAGAGGGGGTTAGGAGTGTTGTGTACATTTTTTTTTTCCAAGTCATAAAACATGAAGTTTTGAAGGGCCTTATCTCAAATAAATCAAAGAAAGCCTTTTTTGCTTCTTCTATTCCTTTGGGAGTTGTTCTTATTTTTTGAAAAAAAAATTTCCTGGATAATTTATCCTTAAACTAGTTTTAAAATATATATACACACCAATAAAAGAATAATAAAATAATATTTTAATCTTACTTACACATAAATCTAGTCTACAGGTTAGTAACTTGCTATTCCTATAATTTCTTATTTTCAAAATACTGCACAAAGAAATCCTAACTGAGTTTTCCTCAACTATCTCTGTGACCCCTAAGAGTGTAAATAGGGCAGTGTAACTGCAGCCATTCCCATGTTTATGTACAGAAACAGATCCACCAAAAAATCAATTGACTAGAGAGAATCAAGGAGTTTGTGGTCCAGGAGTACCCAGAATTCAGTGTATTTGGATTACTCATGAGATCATGTACTTATAAATACTCATGGATTTCTAGAAGAAAGGGAAAAAACATTCAAAACAATTGTGTGTTGTGGTTTTACCTTAGTATCTTTCAATGCCCAGAACTATTAATGCTCATTTGCTGCCCCTTTCATTCAAGACAAAAATCCTAAGTTCCTATTTTCTAAAGAAGTCTTTTAAACCTCAACTGCAGGATACAGCATGTGACTATATCCATATACTGAAAGGTATATAAAATGAGGTTAAACATTTTGCTGAAGATACAGAAACTTTACCCAGAAAAGAAGTAATGGACTAGGTCAGAACTGTGTAACAATTTCCAGTTTTTTTATCATTTCCTCCCAGGAATACCAAGTGTTCATACTTGGTATATTCATACCAAGTATTCATACTACGTCATTCATACTGGGGATTGAAAGAGTAACTGCAAAATAATCCTGGAAGTTGGTTATAAAGTGGTTATAATAAGAAAAGAGAAGCTGCTGAACACCCATGAATGAATTTTGTTTCAGTTCTTCATGTATTGCCTTATAAACACAGTGCAGTTCTTTGCCTGTTTTACTTCTGAAATTGTTTACAAGTGTCTTTGTCCACCAAATAAGACAGATTTTTTACTTCTTTTTAACATAATTTACAGTAGAGACCATTCCATATTATGCAAAGAATTTGACAGGTCTTCGCTAGAATTTTAAAAAACAATTAAGATGTCAAAAGAGGAAGTGCTAGTACATTTTAATCATAAATCTCTGTATATATAATTACCACTGAAGGCAGCTATAAATGTTTTATGAAGAAAATGTAACCAGACTGTGCTTTGTCAGAAACATAACCCCAAAACATGTAACAGACTGTTTGCTAATGCTTAACGCCACACATGCACATAACCTTCTTCAGTGTAGTTCTGTGAACCCAGCCCTCCATCCCTTCTGCAGCCAAAACTCCAACTAACTTAAATTCAGGCTTTGATGTACTCTACCAGAATGCAGATCACATGCATTGGGAGGTGCTGGAATAAACTTCCCTGTTACATATCAAGAAGTCCAAACCATTCCATGCACCACACCTTGTTTCCGTCATTATTCCCTCCACTGGAGTATTTAGGAAAGAAGTGGAAATTGACTTGTTCTGGAAATCTAGTAAGAAGTAGTAGTTATTAATGGTAAGAAAGTAATGCAAAGCAGAAAATAAACAAACGGATTTGCTTATTAGTGAGAAAAAGGTGTGCTGCTTGAAGGAAGAAGGGAATGTGTTTTAGCAGTGGACTTAATAGAGTTGAGTTATGGTTGGACTGGATGATCTTAAAGATCTTTTCCAACCAAAGTGATTCTATGATTCTAAGAAGCACTCAAACTGATTATGGTGAAAGATGGTGGGACTAACTATGGAGGCAACATTCAGTGCCGTGGGTGCGGCAGTGGACAGCAGGAGCTCCTGCTGTTCTGCAAGAGCGCAGTGCTTATTGGGTTTGCTGTGTAGAGCCTGAGCTTGTGGTAGCACCCTTCAGCTATCTCTACAAAAATTTTCAAAGCCTTTATGCCAATTTCCAAAATGTAGTACTGTGTTGAAATGCTATATGGAGATTGTCTCTCTGGATAAATGATGATAGTACGCCTCTATTGTTTGACCATTTAACTGGCTCCTATTGAGTAGTTTCTCTCATCTGTTTGATTCATTTCTATTCTAGCTGACAACATCCCCTTTACTGATTGCTCTTTTTATAATTTCTCAAACATATAAAGTGGAAATGAGGTGGAGAAAGATAATTAGTAATCTGAAGAACTTAACCTGCTTATACAAATATGCTTTAAGTTCAGCATTTGAAGCCGATCAAAACTTTAAAACCATAAAAACTAGAAGGTAGCATTATGTAGTTAAATGATTATTCATCAAAGAAACAGCACAAATCACAAGTTAAACTTGTGTAAGTTTCAATCTTCAAAATACTTCTATTACCTTCTATTTTTTAAACAGCTAATTTGATGATAAAAAACCTTCTTGTAAAGATGAGATGAAATTGTACTAAGTCCTAATGAAGCAAAATAATGAAGGCCCTAAACCCCTACAGTACTTTATGACAAGGGTGAAACTCTGTGTGCGTGGAAGATAAAGGCTACCAAACAATATGAGTTTTAAGGTTGGATCAATAGTTAATATCATGTAGGATTTGGGATTCAAGAAGATATGGATCTCTACCTCTAGAATGGCCTTCACTTTTTTTATGGCTGGTACAAGCAAACTCTAGAGACCTCCAAGCCATAGAAAGGTCAAGGTATAAATGGCAATTGAAACTTGAAACTAGGGGGAAGTATCTGAGTGCTACAGGCAACAGTGATTTGGTTCTGTGGCAGAAGCTAAGGACCACTAGGACTCATAAAGGATTTGTTTCCAACTATGCCTGTCCATCTTCTATAGCTGAGTTTTTAATTAATATGCAAGCTCAGAAGAGAGAAAAATCCCACCACTAATAATATCTAAAACTATATTCCTCTTTTTTTCCAAACGTAGATCAAATTTTTGGCTCCCATTTGCACTTGGTTTGTGAGCACGAGAAATCTACAGTCCCCCAGTTTGTAAGACTGTGTATAAAAGCTGTTGAAAAAAGAGGTGAGTACCTTAAAAATTAACACTTTATTTTCTCTATTAATAACCAAAACTTTAACCTTCTTGCTCTGCTCAAATTGCCCAGGTAGGCACGCAGTTCAATTCATAACATAGTTATGAACTGAACTATATTACATTCTGTGTCTTCATTTTCTTTATAGGATAGGACATTAATAGAACCCATTCATGCTGATTATTCCTTATATTTTGTTTGACACGTTGTTGTTTTAGTCTTTCTCTGGGTAAGCAAATGCTAAGCGTCTATAAAATGTCAGTACCTTTCATTCTGAAATCTCTGGTGAGTCTAATGCCAATACTTTTCCTAAGTCCTGAGTTGTATTCAACCAAAATACATGTTATTCTAGTGTGACCATATTTTGTGTGTGTGTGTGCAGGTGTCTAATTTTTACAGTTATTTTATAAAGCCATAATACCCTAAGAATATTGGAATGAGTATTGATCCCCATTAAAAGTTTTTATTAATAAGGATTTTCATAGTATAAAAAAGCTGTACTTAACACCATCGCCTGCCTTTCTTTCTGCAGAGTGTATCTTCTCTCATTGAAGGTCATTTTCTTTGGAAGGTACATGCGGTAGATGCAGATTCTTAAAATGTATTGTATAAAAATGTGAGGCTTCATCACCATCTGTTACAAGTTTACAACTTGTTCCAGGGATCTGGGGAAACATATATCTTGCAAAAGATAGAAAATTTATTTTCAGAATAAGGCTGGGTGAACCCATTGTCACTGCCATATACCGGAGTCTCAGAACAAAAGAACCAATGAAAAATAAAAAGATACTTAGACCGTTAACCACAAAGGAAAAGCTATTTTAATTCCATAATTGTTACCTGGCTTTATAGTGAAACGTGCAATAAAACTACCTTGCACTTTCAAACTCTAGGAAATTAATGCTTTAATTATACAGCAAATAGAGTACTGGGATATTATTATTGCCAGAATGATTGGCAGGAAGTCAGAGACTAACAAACTGGAGCTCGTTCGGTAGGGGGAGATAGTAGCATTGTGTTTATGGAGGTAGGTTGAAGGCTGGATAAAGAAAGAGACAAAGAATGGGGAGAAATGTGTGAAGTGACTATTAATAGAGGAGGAATTGTGAGGAGAAATTCAGAACATGAAAAGGAAAGGCAGAGATTAGATTATAAAAATGCCATGCCATGCAGAACATGCCTAACTGGCTGTTCAGTTATAATCTAAGCACAGGTTCTCCAAAAGATGCACTAGATATTTTATAGGTGTTTTGTGGTATCTCACCACTCCTCCAGGAGAAGTGAGGCCAGAGGTCTCTGCACTGCTGAACTATAATAGAAAAGTCCAAGAAACTGAATTAGATGTTTAATGTCCGTGTATCAGAGTAGTGTTCATGGAAGAAAATGAACATGTCACTGTTTCTCCAGAGGAATTCATCCTTTGGAGTAATGCATTACTGTTCTTGCATTTCCTTCAAACTTGCTGTGACTTAGAGAAGCCCACCCCTTTTCGTTAGTCTAATATGTAAATAAAAACTAATCATATGTCATGAGATAAAAATTCTATTTTATCAGTGTATTTATGAGTTTATAGTTGATATACAGATTTTTCTATTATCATTTTCTTGGATTAAGATGCTTGCATTTACTCACATTCTATTTACTCAAAGTGTTGTTTTTACTAAGTTCTGGCATAAACTATCTCAGGACAGCAGTAATTTATGTGAAGCTAAGTCCAATGTTTATGCAAGCTTCTGATGACATTTTATACCAGGGTTGGTATTAGGAAGCAGTATGTGGAGGTGCCAAGTCTCCCAGCATGGCTGAGACTCAACAGATCTGAAGCCCTCCTCTTAATGGCCAGATATGCCTCCAGCCAAGATACTCAACTGCAGAGTCATGGGAAAT
This sequence comes from Coracias cyanogaster, assembly GCA_033124195.1. NCBI lineage: Eukaryota > Metazoa > Chordata > Aves > Coraciiformes > Coraciidae > Coracias > Coracias cyanogaster. The sequence continues at coordinate 24,852 of JAVSBS010026102.1, read as the reverse complement.
ACTTATGTACCAATTATGGGAAAGGCACATTTAATGAAAACTGTATGTTTACTTTCATAGTCTTACTAAGATGGCCTAGATACTCAGTACAGCTGGCATATTGGCTGTTGTAGAAAAGCTTTTTTTCCTATTTAGAAAATGTTATCATCTACATACTGTAACTCTACCAAAAATGTTACTTGAGTGCTTCGCTTAAGATAAAGGATTATTAGGAAAAAAGACCTTGGGAGACAAACCCTAAATGTTGCTTATAAAACATTCATACTTTGTTGAATGGTTGTGTTCTCATTTATCAGTTCATAGTTTTAATTATCACTTACCTATTGATTTTCTATTTGCTTTTTTTATTTTTAAAACTCCATCACTGTGCAAAGAAAGAAAGTCTAGTAGTGATCTGAATAAACCATATTAATTAGTACATTTTCCTGAGTAGATGAGTTTACATATAATAGCCAACTGTAGTAATATTCTCCCACAGATTAAAAATGTAGAGGGTGTCATTAACTGTTGGCAAGTTTTCCTGTTTAGTTGCACTATTTTTAAATGAATATCTATATTGAAATCAAAGGAATTATTGTCAAATTATTTTGCTGCAACTTAGATCAGATTTTGATCATTTATCCCGTAGGCTAGCCTTGCTAATTCCCCATTTCAGGACAGAGGTGCTTTACAGGGTTTGATCTAAAAATTCTCACACCATAATGCATATTTAACTATCCAACAAGGATTCACTTGTACAACTGTGAATTCCATTTTTTCAGCTTATTTTTAAATTTTTAGTTATTGAAATAGGACTGGGAATCAGAAGGTCTTTCTACATTTACTCAGCCATCTTGTAGAGCTGGTAATGGAGTTTAATAGAGAGAGTTAATAAAAATGTGTGCGTCCTTGTAAACTTGCAAGGCAATTGTGACATTTAATTTATTATAAGTAAGCTCAGGTTTTTTTATTCATTATTCCTGTATTATTTATTCATTCATAATTTTTTATGAACTCTTGTCCCAAGTATTTAGCTGTGCCACTGAAGTCAATAGTATCTAGTCAAAGAGTGTTTCATGCTTGCTATCTAATGCAATATCCTAAGTAGACAAAATCCCCACGTACATTATGTGACCTGATGAGGATAAGACGATAATTCTGAACCATGCAGTGATCGGTGGCTACTCAAGGATCTCTAATATTTCTTAATTTTCTACTTTCTCAGGGGCTTGGAGGGGAAGTTTTTCATGGAACAATGTATTCCTTCTTTTTCCACACAGTCTTTTACTTTGCCATCAACACCTACCTTGCATGTACAGCAGGCTTTGTAGGGACTCTCTGTTGATATGACTTTTTCAATCTGTATTCCGTGCTTTTTCTTCTCCCCAGAAAGCGTCTGATAGCTCCAGCCCTGAGCTGATCTGTATAGCGAGGAAAGCCTGGGACAATCCTCCCAGCATACTATAACTCACATGCAGTGTACTTTTGACAAGGGTGGGGCCCATTGCAAGATTTTTGGTGTTTCTAGGCCAGATATTATTTCCAGTCATTTCTTGAGTTGCCTATTTATTTTGCTATTCATGACCCTTTAAAAATCCTGGCTGGTTTTTGCCTTTTTTTTTAAGTATGTGAAAGGCATGAGTAGAATGCATGAAAAAAATAAAAATATCAGTCCGCATTGTACCTAAACAAAATGCCATCCAGTACTTCTCACAGTAATGGTTTATCGTGTGAAAACAGTCTGATACTAAATGTTTTTCTAGGGATGATCATTTGGCTGTGTGTCTAATGACAGAGTAAATGAACACACCAAACAGTAAGTATCCTAAACCTACTGAGGATATCCAGTGTAGTTTAGGTTTTGTAAAGAAATACAGTACTAATGCTCCAGGGAAATAGAATTTAACTTTCATATCTCTTTTGAAATGTCCTTCATTTTCTCCCTCCATTCCCAAATCAAGTTAGTGTTCTCAAATCAGCCTAAATGACTTGAAAAATGACACTGCAGGCAGCAAAGCTGACGATTACAGGTACTGTTTCCATTCTAAACTGGACATCGCAGACATTGTTTTCTGTTGCTTTTCTTGGAGCACAGGATGCTCTGACAGGAATGATACACAGAATTACATATTTGATTCAATGCCTAAAAGCCACCCTGGGATCCATAACCTTGCTTAAAGATTTAAGAAAGACCTTTAATCCACTTCTGAGAAGGTTCTTAGCTTAGAAAACTTTATCTTTCAACTCTACTTCTTAGCAGCTGTTATGTTTTTTTGCTGTCGTTTGTTTGACAGGATCCAGTTATAGGTTCCGATGTCTGTTTAAAGAAACAGGGAGGTTGTTGGCTTTAAAATTCCCTTACTGCTTGTGTGTTCAACATTTTCCCAGGCTTTTCTACATAGTTTGCCAAGTAAAGGGACTGACCTTTTGTAGCAAACACTTTTTCATTTCTAAATGCTCACTTTGATTTTTGTCCCATTTTATGCTCATTCCAAACTGTTTACAACCCACTAAAAATGACTGTGAATTATATGTTTGTGTAATGGATTCCTTTTGTGGTCAGAGTGGAATGTTTACTTTGAACAATTAGTTATCTTTGGGCAGATTATAGTGACCTGAAAAAAGAATGGCTAAAATTGTTATAGTACCTTAACTATTTCCTTTTGTTATCTTCTGTGTTTGTCCAATGTATTATTTACTGGGTTTCGTTGCTTTAAGCCCAACAAATCATATTAAAAAGGAACAGCACCAAAATATCCCTGAGTGTAGATTTCTTGGTCTGGGGGGCTGATCTGTTGGGGTAGCACCAGGTCTGATAGCGAGACTTCTTAAGTGACCATTAGGCATTTAGAGGCTGTGTTGCAATTTTAAGAAAACATGGTTTTGAAAGAAATTTTAAGCGCTTGCTCTCTGAAAATCAGATTTTTGAAGGTGTCTAAAGTTTGACATCCCAAAGCACCTAAAATCAAGGCTCAGTTTTGCTTTAATGTCCATAGCTGCAATATAATTACGCATAATACAGTCACAGACATGCACACACACAAAGTCTTCTACTGCAGAATATTTGGTGTTTAAGGAAGAAAATGTCTTTATGGGCAAAGATAAAGTACCTTATAGGATTTAGTAAAGAAATACAGTCATCCCAATGAAGAGAAATGAAGATAAAAATGGTATTTTAAACTACCTCACCTCCCAAATGCCATGCTGCCCTGTGACAGAAGGTTGTGTCCCTTTCATCAGTTTTATCTCTTAATCTAAAAGCTAAAGTGCAGCTAAAAGCACTTTAAAATCTATTTAATAAAAAAAAAAAAAAGAAAAAAAGAAAAAAAAAGAAAGTGATATTTCATTACCTTCTAAATCATATACCGCTTAAAAGGTAGTCAGTATTCTGGTAGAAAGTTTACACAGAGGAGAGAGAGGAGAGTTCACTTATCTCAAGGAGTTAAGCAAAGAGGAAATGAGTTTTTAAAATATAAAGTATTGTGAATATATTTATATAGCCAGGAAAAAATGAGTTTTTAAAACAGTTTAATGTTATCTCATTTTCTAATGGAAGAAAACACTGCAGAAGAACTGGAAAAAAAAAAAAAGAAATCTCAAACACCTCCTAAAGCTGATGACTCCCATGCTGGAGCCACTATCTTAATGTAGTTAGTAGATTATAGGAGCACAGTGAGGATGGCAGAAGGCATGAGGCCTGTGCAGCCAAGGTTTGTATTAATAGCCACTGTATACAGCCACTAGCAGCTTATATCCCTATATGTATTGTAATACTCCATATTATTAGATTTGTGCTCAGCCACTTGCTCCTCGAGGGTGCATTTAGCTTAAGCAATATTTTTATACATTTGTTTCTCAAAAATAATTTGTTCCCATTCCTGAGGACCTGAAGAAGCCAGAAAGTACAGGGTAGCTTTGCCAGAGTATGCTCACCACCATCTTTGAGCTTACATTAAATGTACAGTGTTCCTGGGCTTCTTCCCAGCACGATTAGACCAAACCCATCAGTTGGTGGCATAAAGGATTTGTTCTGGCTAGGTTTCTTTGAGAAGAAGGGAAACCTCAGGAGACTGACCTATCGTGCAGTTTTATGTTTCTGTCTGAGTGCAGGATTATTCTCCAACAGCACTCGGCCCCTGAATAACCACTGAAATGCATTTAGTTGGTGTTTTCTCTTTGTTGTAACTTTTACTATATTTCTATCCTCAGAGCAAGGAATTGTTCATGAATAGCAGTTTGTTTCCTACAAGCTTATTCACTGCTTTTCAAAATACCTTTAGAAAGGTATTTTCCCAACTTTTTTTCCTTCTCCCAAGCCTACCCACGCTTCCTCGCTTACTGTGATATAATTTTACATACTGTTTCCAGTGGCTTTAGAATTCAGTACCCTGAAAGTACAGAGATCATATTGCTCCACCAAATGATCTGAGCTCCCAGTTCTGCTAATTTTTTACTGTTCATTCTTTCCCACTTTGGGATAATCTATTGTGTTTGGATCCAGGCACGCACTAAAAGCTAATACTTCCATGAAGAATGTGCAATTTGTACTGTTTAGCTTGTGATGAGATTCCTGAAGTCTTTTATGATTCTATCTTGTTCCAAGGAGGCTTCTGCTCACAACTTTTATATGCACTGAGTGTTTTTTATATATATATATATATAAAGGAAACAAAACAGATAGGAAAAAAAATTACACATGCACAAAAATATCCAGCAGTTCAGCAGATAAAGCCTTTTTCCAGGGAATTCAGTGGACTGAAGAAAAATGTTTCTGAGGGCATTGAACTATGCTTACTTTAAAGTGGCCAACAGGCATAAACTTAAACATACAAATGGATGCAACATAAAACAAAAGTTCTGAGAAGAACTCTACTAAGTTTGTGATTTAAAATGTTTTGGGCTTGCTTGTTGTTTTTTTTCAAATTCTTCTTTTGAGTAGAAATTAACAGTGGTCGAATATAGTGCAAAAATATTGGCAAGCTTTCCTCAACCATTTCTGTCTTCAGGCTCAGGCATAACCCGCTATAGCCACCTTTCTTAGAGTAAGAGCCAGTTAATAGTGTTGTGCAAGGTCCAAGTCAGAACTGGCTCTGAAGGGTATTCACTCTGGGGCCTCTGTGTCTGCTAGAAAGCCACATTCTGAGTTAGAAAAAATATCAAGAAGTGTCAACAGGAAACATCACAGAAGGACATACAAGACAAATTAGAGAAAAGGAGACAACAGCAGGGAAAAAAAAAAAAAAGAATAAAAGCCTTGCAATGACAAAGCACAAAAGAGGGAATAAAGATATATTTTTTAAAATTGAAAGCAGAGGTTGTAAGCTATTTAGAAGAAGAAAAAGACATAAAAAATGCAGGCTTTTGAACCAGTTGTCGTTTTTGTCATAGTTACCTGATACCTGTTTCATTGATTAATCTGTTCCAGAGAAATGTATCCCTTTCTATGAAAAAAAAAGGGGGATTTGTATTTTAAGCCCTGCCAGTAACAACAAGCAGACACTCACTGTGCACCAAAGTAACATTTACGATGCCTGGGCCAAATTCATGCTTTGTGTAATTTTATTGCTTTTACTGGAATTACACCAGAGATGAGTTTGGCCTTTTGCCTTTTTCTAGCATTGTATAATATATCTATTAGTGAACATGCAGAAGGAAATGGGGCATTTTTTCTTTAGAATTTTCCATAAAAACTTTTCAATAGGCTTAATAAATAAAATAAACCACTTAACCTACGAAATAAAAAAAAAATCAAACAACATTTTCTCAATATTAAAATAATGTTAATATACTTTATAAATCAAGTAGCTGACATTTGTACATGCCGAAACAAAAAGTCTAGAGAAATTTAAAGCCAGCTGACTGTCTCTGTTGCTTAGTCTGTGCCAAAGAGAAAATGAAGGTCCTGACATACCCTGTGGTCAGAGTCAGATCCAGGGAAGCTCATGCATGAGGGTATCCACCTCCTAGCCATGAAAAAGATAAAGCGATAGAAACAAAAATCCTCTCTTTTCCTCCTGAATAAACCGAGGATGTGCGGCACTATGCCCTAGTACAGTACACATGCCATTACAGACAAGGAGCTGGCAGTATTTCCACTACAAACCCCGTTTAGTCAGACTTTATAGTTCAGCCATTAATTGAACACTTTGGGCTAACACTTGACAAAATGAGCCTTGGCCTAGAGGAGATGTTCACATACACACACAAAAAGTTAAGTCCATCAAGTTCCTTTGTGGGGATGGGGAGGAAGAGGTAGTTGTAGTTTTAGACTCTTTCAGATTTCTTTAAGCAACACCTCTGTTACATAAAAATAAAGTTTTAAAAATCAAATTATAAAGGCATAATTCCATAATGTAGACTAATTGCTTTTCCTGTGGAAGAAATGTTACTACAACTACACTATATTTAAAAAAACCCAAACATTTACAGCAATAAAAGAAAACACATAAAGAAAAAGTTTAGCTGTCTGTATGCACTTTTATGGGGTCAGTTTGAAGCCCTGTCTCCTTTTCCCTGCCTGCAATTCAAGAAAGCAAATAACTGCAGTTGTATTTTATTACTTCAATTATTTGCTGTAGCAGCTTGTGTTACATCAATGTTTTAACCATATAATATAGCAGTCTAATGGGATTGATACCTAAGTGAGAGAAATTGTACCAACAGAAAGCTTCAGGAGCAAGGCAGAGGGCAAAGAAAGAGGGCAGCTTAAAAAGGAGGCTTTATGTTAAGGCTTTCACTTCTTTAAGAGAAGATTTTTTAGCTCATTTTACTCCCCTTAATTTCTGAAACTGATATTGTTAGCAATCTAGTAACTGAATTGTCCCTAAATTGGCTATTGCATGATAAATCCCCAAGGAATTAAGAAGTCTTTTAAAGATCTCCAGTTGTATGTTCGCTTAGCAGATTGTTTTATTATAGTCAGAATCCTCATGGATCATGGATGTAATTATATAGCAAAACAACGCTTTTTGTCTTTGTGCAGACAAACAATGCTCCCTGGTTTGGGAGGAATGACATATATGTAAATGAGAGCAAAATGTGGCCATTTTATTTCATAGCACCACAGAACCATATCACTTGGATCCTGAACAGCTCCAGCCAGCCTGAGCCATCTCTCCTTCATGTACCTTACTTTTTGGTGTCAGAGATGATGCATTTCAAATAATTGAAATTCTTGGGTAACAGATAATGTTACTAGAAACTGCTCTCTCATGTTTATTCTACTTTGTAATGGATATAGGTTATTTCTTTCTATAATTTTTGCTTTATTGATACCAGCCTCTGTGCACAGACGGGAACTTCTCTTCAAGGACATTAATAGATCTACTCTGTGGCCAGTGATTGTTCCTTGCAGTTAAGGAAATTCTTCAGTGTTTTGTTGGATCAAGGCCTTAAGCTTTATACATATGGATGAGAAATGTAAACATCCAGATTTTCCCTCAGGATTCAAAAACAAAGAACAGGAACTTGTTCAGTTGCCCAGATTATGGGCCGCTTACAGGTAATACTGAGGCTCTTCAAATTGCCATGTACTCCTCCAAACCAAGGGTAAGGTGATGAGTCTTCTCTGAGATGTCTTTACTCAAAAAATAAGAAAGTCCTCAAAAGACAGCAAGAGGCTATTCCATGCCTCTTCACCTCATCTTCCCAGGAAAACATTCCCCCCCAATATTTCAAACCATATGTTTAGATTTTTCAGTCCTGAACTGACGTGATGCTGCGTGACATAACACACAAAAGTAGCTGCCACCAAATGGCTTTTCTGTGCCAGCAGTAACCACACAATAATGTTGGAGGTAACACAACCCTTTGTTTACTTAGGAAAAAATAATTTTGATGAGTGTATTGTATCAGTTAGGAATTGCTGAGTTCTTTATGGTGATAGTGCTCATATTGACTTAAATGGAAAGTGGATCAGTTCAGAAATCTTTAATAAGAAAAGTTTCGTAGTGTACTTGTAGTGATGGCCTGTGGAGCCACTAGAACTAAAAATCTGTCAGTATACTTGGTAGAAACTTTGTTTCATGGTTCTCTAACTCATACGATGGAGATTAAAGTGAACAAAATCTTGGCACATAGCTTGGCACTTGAGAAGCATTCCTCTGTTTGTGTGTAGATGTGTGTGTGAGAGAGGCAGAGAGAGGGGGAAATTTAACAGCCATTCATTTGGTGTTAAATTATCAGGTGTTACATATTTTTAATAAACCTTAGTAGAAAGATAAGATACATCCTCTTCTAACAAAAACTGATTTCACTTAGCCTTTAAACTTAAATTTGAACAAGCTGATCATCTATCGAATCATTGAAAACAGAATCATTTAAATTCTCCAGGCCAGATATACTGGAAGCCACACTTGAATCCCAACAGGAAGGTGGAAGATGCTGGAAGGGTATTCTTTAGACGGGTTTTCCTACTTTACCACTAAAACAAAGGAACTCATAAACTACTTTATTTGCCCTGATCCGTGATTGGCAGGACCATCCTCACAGCAGTGGCTACTCCTCTGTGGTCATAAATAGCACTGATCCAGTGACAGAGACAGAGCTTTTTGCACAGGAGCACTTCTGCCATACCCTTTAGTTACTTTGTGAACAGTTGTGAAATACTGATGTTTGAAAAGTATCTGAATTTGCACACTAGAAGTGGTTCACAATGGTTTCTTTTGTTGTCTCAATTTCAGTTGCATTTTTGTATTCTGATATGTCATACATTATAATCACAAAGCACACTGCTTACAGTAAGAGCTTGTCTTCGAAACTTTGCAACTCTCCTGGATGTCTCTATAGTAAAACTCATTAATAATTACTGGAATTTTCACCAAAGAAGGAAATTAGATATGAAAAACACTCTATGCCAACTTAGCCTTTCCAAGCCTTCAGAATTACCAGACGGTCCATGTGAACACTAGTAAAAGGGATGAGATTGGATTTCTACC